>CAMZMU010000074.1:72993018-73297678 GCA_947311845.1 Poa pratensis
TAAAAATCAAGGAGATCGTGTTCTTACCAACTGTCGGGGGAATACTTTCTGGATTAACCCGCGGCCCAGTGCGACTTACTTACTCGCACGGACGAAGGCCCACTTGGGAGCAAGCCCAATATTGAACCGCCATGGGGAAAGATCTAGAAGACATATCCCGGAGGACGTGAAGACCAAGTAGTCTCCGAGTAGGCCTCTGTGGATGTATTCCTTATGGGGAAGTTTCCTTTTGTAACCTAGCGAGCCTCTGTGTATATAAAGAGGACTCGCAGGACTTAGAGCGGGTCAAGCTATCAAGCCCCAAACCCTAGCTCATACGGCGAGTACCAGATCGGATCGCCTCCATTGTAACACCTCGATTATCATATCAATACCAATCTAGGGTAGGCAGGAAGTAGGTCTTTTACCTCACATTGAGGGGGCCGAACCTGGGTAAATCTGTGTTGATCTTTGTTCCTGCGATCCCAAGCTCGGAGATGCTTGACTCGCATAATCCCACACCTACGAAGTCATCTATGACACCTGACGTGACAAACCCACGACAGTTGGCGCCCACCGTGGGGCCTGCGGTCAAGAGCGTCACGTTCCGCGCAGGATCCATGAAGGGAGCTGAAGATCTTGTTGTTGGCCGTATCATCACGGTCAATGGCACACCCCTCATCGACGATTCAAGCTGGGGGCCGGAAGCAGATTACTTGGAGACCGGCCACGTCATCCCCTTTGGATCCATCAACGTCTTCGTCGGCTTCATTGGCGGCGAGTCAGAGGATCCATCGCAACATGGCGACTCAGAAGAAGGAGTCGCGGTAACAGTGGACCAAGAAGAAGAATCTATCAACACGAGTCGCTGCCTCTCGAAGACGAAGAAGGCCAATCCATTGAGTATGTCCTTGAGGAAAGGCTATGCGGAGGCCCTGTGGATAGTGGCTCGCCCTCTGTAGAAGATCGGCACGTGAAGGGGTCTACAGGACCACAGAAGCAGACGAAGGGCATGCCACCAGGCAGCTTAGCCCCCACACCGCCGGAAGCAGCAGAACAAGCCGCGCTAGACGCATCAGGAGTCGCGGCATCCGCTGCGATGACGCCAGGAGTCGCGGCCTCAGGAGTCGCAAACAGAGACCCACCTGGAGTCGCGCCTGCGGAATCAGGGTCAAGGGTAACCCCCACGCAGCGGTCACGCCGCCACAGGGAAGCGTGTTGTTTACGCCAATATCTGCGGTTAACGCGGCTGCTAGGGTGACAGAATTGGAGGCTACCAGGATCGGGCTATATGATGAAGTCCAGAGAATCGCAGATGAGAGAGCCAGGCTGGCGCGTGAGGAACAGCGCCTCCAACAGGAGCAACTGCGACTCATCGAGGAAACCAATACTCTGCAAGGAATACAGGCCACCTTGCCACACAGACGCCACGCGAGTCGCCTGCAGCCAGGAACAGTAAACCCTATGGAGCTGTTCCAATCACCTACCGCTGAACCAGCAATTGCGGTCCCGTCAGCCGCCACCAACAGATCCCATCAGTCGCCACCAACACGGCGCACCCGGTCGCATGGTCAGGGGTCGCACAACCTTCAGTCGCGGTACCCGCACATGGCACCATCTGCCATGGTTATGCGGTCCGTGGCCCCGTTAGCTGCGCCCGCGGTTCAAGCAATCGCTGTACCATCAATCGTACCAGCGGTTCCATCTTTCGCAGCACCAAGAGTAGCAGAGATACCGGGTCAAGGGCCATAGTACAGGCTAACAACAGGGCCATGATGCCCCCGCCATTGACGCAGCCAACCTTTGTTCAGCAATCGCCACAGCAGCCTCAAAGGTTCCACACGCCGCAAGGGCATTATGTTAGCCCAGTGGAGAATCTCTTTGCAGCCACAAACATCTTGGCCAGATTAGCGCCAGCAGGAAACACGCCAATGGACAGAGAGGCACGGCGCGCCATTGAGATGCTGAGCACAGCAGTAATACAGCAGGCGAATATGTCCGAACACGCAGGACGGCTGCACTCCACCCCTTACAATAGCAGAGCAACGGCGGAGAGAAGCATCCACGCGGAGTCGCCACACGTTGCGACCTCGAGTTCGGCTAGGCGACAAAGGGAAGATCAACCTGCGGCTCAAAATCAACCTCAGCAAATTCAACCCATAGAGATTGTGCAGCGCGCGCGCGGCGCCAATCCAATAGGAAGGCCAGCTTCGTCCAACCTATCGTCGCGACTCAAAGGCCCAGTCTGTTTCAGCGAAAGAATCAGGTCTGAACCGTTTCCTGCAGATTTCAAAGGCCTCGCAAGGTCGCCAACTACAACGCCAGCATGGACCCTGTTACTTGGCTCAACAATTACGAGATGGGCATGAGCATCCTAAATGCATCCGAAGAGATCTGCGCACGTTACCTAAACATGATGTTAGAAGGCGCAGCCCACATATGGCTACAAAATTTGCCACCAAATTCAATAAACTCTTGGGATGAGATGAAGGAAGCTTTTATCAAGAATTTCCAAGGAACATGCAAGCGACTCTGCAGCATAGAGGACCTTGAGCGTTGTGTACAGAAGGAAGGCGAGTCGAGTCGCCACTGGATGAGAAGGGTCGCAGAGATCATACATTCCTCAGATAACATACCACCCAGTTCAGCAGTCCTTGTCATGGAGAAAAATTGCAAATTTGAGCCGCTAGTCCACAAACTAGGTCGCATGAAGGATAAAGTCAAGAGCCTAAGCGAGGTAATGGCGGCGGCCAACAAGTATGCTAGCTCGGATAAAACCAGGGACGCATCTGATGGGGAGGAAGAGGAAAACACTGGCAAGGGAAAGAAGGCCAGTAGCAAGCCTCAACAACAGCAAGCTAGCAATGCCAATGCGAGTTATAACAAGCGCAAAAACGAGGAAGGAAACTCAGGGTTAGTCGCAAATACGAATACTCGTTACAAACAAAGCAGCAGCAGAGGAAGGAATTTTCACCCAGTTAATTTGGAAGAGGTTTTCAACCGCCCCTGCGACATCCATATAGGAAAAGATGGGAAACCACCCAACCACACGAAGGCACAGTGTTATCATTACAAAAAGTGGAAGGATGGACAGCCACTCAACACAAACTTCAATCATCAAAACAACGAGGAAGGTAAACATGGCGGAGGCAACAACAGCAACAACGCCGTCCCAAATCCGCAGCCAGATCAGCCACAGTTCCCAAAACAGTTGGGTCAGTATCATACCATTGTGGTGAATACTTCAAGGAGGGAACAAAAGCTGCGACGACGCAATCAGGCTGTTAACGCCATAGTACCAGCCGTCCCACAGTGGCTAAAGTGGTCCGAGCAACCAGTAGTTTGGAGCCGCGAGGATCACCCAGGAGAAATAAATGAAGAGGGAAAACTCGCGCTGGTGGTTGCCCCTCAAGTCGCAGGGTACAAGTTGAGCAAAGTACTGATGGATGGAGGCAGCAGCATCAATATTATACTATGAAACCTTCAAAAGAATGAACCTTCAAGAAAAGCAGCTACACCCATCAAGAACAACGTTTCATGGTGTCGTGCCAGGCATATCAGCTCAGATTGGGGCGAGTTAACTTGGAGGTCGCCTTTGGGACACAAAGCAACTTCAGGAGCGAGTACATTTGGTTCGAGGTTGTAGATTTCCAGAGCCCATATCATGCGCTGTTTGGCAGAGAAGCATTCGCAAAGTTTATGGCTAGGCCGTGCTATGTGTACCTAAAGCTTAAAATACCAGGCCCTAGGGAGTCATCACCATCAATGGCGACAAAAGAATAGCTCAAGAATGCGAAGGGCGACAAGGCCATAGCCAGAGCAGCTTGCATCGCAGAGAGCGCGCCCATGCGCGAGTCGCAGGAGAATTTTGATGACATCGTGAAGGCCAAGAGGCACCTGCCTGACTTGCGACTTCAGATTACGGCCGCAAGGGAGGCAAGGAAGTCAAAGGCTACGAGCCATTGCCAATAAGGACACATCCCAGCGTCGCGAGTTGCCATCAGCAGCCGCAGCAAAATTATTAAGAGTTTACATCATCAAGCTGGCCACTCAGGGCTAAAAATTTCAATTCTGGTCGCCACTCAGGCGCGACCGACCCAATGTGACACTTCTGATCGCCACCTAGGCGCGATCGACACCCAATTCTGGTCGCCACTCAGGCGCGACCGACCCATGTAACATCTCTGGTTGCCACCTAGGCGCAACCGACCCATCATTCTGGTCGCCACTCAGGCGCGACCGACCCATGTAACATCTCTGGTTGCCACCTAGGCGCAACCGACCCAAGCATCATTCTGGTCGCCACTCAGGCGCGACCGACCCATGTAACATCTCTGGTTGCCACCTAGGCGCAACCGACCCAAGCATCACTTCTGGTCGCCACCTAGGCGCGACCGACCCTATGTATCATATAATGATTCTGAAATAAAGCATCTCAAACTACCAATTGAGCTGTGAGTCTTTTATTTTTTAATCATTGGTCCCTTGGGGGTGCGGCAGCTTTTTAGCGCGGCCTATTCCTTGGGATCGCCAAACAAGTGGCATTTATCGTGATTATACTCAACCTCTCTTGGATGCGACTTGCACTATGCGGCCAAAGTACTGGGGGTGCGGCGTCAATCGAGTTTGATTGCCTATCATGGCCGCTCTCGACCCTGAACACGCACTTTTTACCTGGGAAATACTGAGCCGCGCAAGGGCCTAAGTGAGGAAAAACCGAGACAAATCATAAGGACCAGCCTATTGGTCGAAACATGTACTGCCAAGAGTACTTAAGCAAACCATAATATTGTCTTATGACACATAAATTCTAACAATTATTACAGACCGCTAAGGGCCAAGATCATCAAACCATTGTTTTCTCTTCTTCACTTGTGCGCAGCTTTTGGCCGGTGGGAAGGAGGAACAGGCGGCTTACCAAGCTTGCCAGAAGGAGCAATCGCAGGCTCGCTGGAGGGCTCTTCAGTCGCGGGCTTGGGGGCTGCAGAGCTGGATACGCCTGGAGAGGGGTTCTTTTCCTGCGGAATCACCGCACTGGATGACGGAGCGGGTAACTTCTCCCATCTGCTTCCATCTGCATTATACTTGCCCATATAGGTCGCAAGATCTATCCCCTCCACCAGTTCAGTCGCGTGGCCGCGCATATCCTTCCAAGTCGTCGCATATTCTGAGGCCGTCAGTTCGGTGCCATCCACCTTCTTCGAGGGCCTACCTTTTGCAACCTTGGCAGCATCAAAAGAAGGATAGTACGTCTTGGCCAAAGCAAGAACATGAGCCGCGCCGGTGCGAGCTGAGGACTCCTTCCAGTCCAAAAAGAACTGAGGCGCCCTAAGCAGTCTTTTAGCAGCCCTTCAGAATCACCGGGGACTGGCTTGGTCGGCAGCAGGCACTTAGACAGTGATTTCATGGCGTCACAAGTTCTTCGCGAAAAATCGCGGATATACTCCAGCTGTTCTTGAGTACTGCCGCGCTGCTCCTTGGCATCTTCACCTACATCGAGGCATGTCTCCGTCAGCTCTACAACATACAGGCAAAGATAGTAGAGAAAACAGATGCAGATATGAGTCGCAACACATACCAGTTAACTCTTGAGTCATGATGCACACTTTGGCGTGGACAAGGTTATGGGCATCAGAAACTTTCTTCAACTTTTTCTCAAGCTCGCCAATGGAAACAGCCTTAAGCCTTGCGTCCTCATTGGCATCAGCAATGGCGTCTTTCTGAGCACTGACTTGGAGGTCCAGCTGCTGGACCCTCTTGGAACTTCTCTTCAACAGTTTTAAGCCGCAGCTCGGTGGCTTTGGCTTGCTCAGATAACTTGAAGCTTTCATCAGATAGCTCGCCCATCCTGGTTTCCCTCTTCTTCAGCTCAGCGTCACGCTGGCCAAGGAGCTCGCAGCCTCTCCAGTTCAGAGGGAGTATCCCCCAGCTGCTTTTCCAAGGCAAGTTTGGCAGCTGTTATGGAGCTTAGTTCCTCCTACGAAGGGTACATCAGTTAGTAAGTATATCAACAGCTAAAAGAGAAGCATCAAGTCTCCCTTTACAGTCAAAGAAGAAACTTGATCCTTGGGGGCTAGAGACAGATAACTGGAGATAGAAGTTTACCTTATAAGCCGCAGACAGGTCAGACAGTGCCTTGCGGAGCTCCATGGCTTGCTTGTCATTTGAGGCAATGATAGCCTCTGACAGTCTCTCAGCGCGGCTTGTGGAGGAGGAAGCAACCTCAGCGCAGAATTGGCGACCGCAGGCTGTCCGCCGCTGGCGACTCAATCACTGGCGCATCAGCATCCTTGGCCATTACATCTATGGAGGAGGGGTTGACCTTCTCCACGTCCTGGATCATAAGGGGATCCGTTCTATCCTCCAGAGCCACCTCTTGGGTGGCTGTGTCAAGAACAGGGACCGTGGCCAGGTCAGTGGTGGCCACGCCCTCTACCATGGCGGTATGAGCCGCAGGTGATAAATGCGGCTCAACCGCGGTTCCAGGCTCAGTCGCGGGTTTAGCCGCACTTCTGAAAAAGCAAGGGCATTGTGTGAAGAAGAAGCACATAAGCCAGAATAAAAGTATTATAAGCACAGGGAAAAGTTACTAACTCTGGAGCCATCTTCACAAAGGCCATAAGTTCACCGCTTGACGGTGAGGACAGGCCTTGGGTCCCAGAATCTACGAGCAGAAGTTTTGCGTGTCAGTAGAGGAAAAAGAATAAGCATTCAAGATGACAAGACAACAGAAATTACCAGAGTGGGGACCCATGTCTTCTTCAGCAGAGGCGGTGGCTTTGAAAGCACGCCTGGCAACGAAGGAGATCGCGCCCGTAGCAGGTTTGCGACGCTTCGTGGCCTCGGGTTTTCCAGAGCATCAACCTCTGGTTCCTCACGAGATAGCCTCTTGGAGGCTCTACGGGGAGTTGGTCCAGCCGCGGCAACAGAACTCGCGGCTGGCACTGGACTGTCATCCTCGTCCAGTTTCAGTCTCTTCACCATCTGAGGCCGCAGAAGCAACAGAAGGGATATCAGCAGTCTCGCTGCCCTCTAGAGTGGGCAGCAACTTCTTTCGTGCGGCACGCTTGGGAGCAGCAGTGCCGGCGACGGTCGCAGGCAGCGACCAGTAGTTCTCATCAGCCTGGATCAGGGAGATATAAGTTGCAGTATTAAGAAAAGGAATGCGACTCAACTACGAAGGCGAAAAGACAGAGAAGAGGAGTTACCTCAAAAGGCTTGTTGTTAACACTGAAAGGGGCAAGCCCCACCTTATCGAAGGAGATGTCCTTCTCCTCAGTCACGCGGGTGACAAATTCCACCCAATCCTCAGGCCTCCAGTCCGAAGCCTTGATACGATCAACGTCAGCAGAGGTGCCTGTGCACTCAAGGAAGGATCGCTGTCGTGGACTCACGGGCTGAATGCGCCATTTGGTCCAGCAAGAGAGAAGATCAAGGCCAGTAAGACCATGACCTATTAAGGCGCGGACTTGATCAGCGACTCATTGATGAAGGCATGGACGAGTCGCGGGGTTTTGATTTCAGTGCCTCGGTAGGCACGAAGAGGGTGTTAGACCAGGAGGGAAGGCGAGTTTCGCCCTCCGGTGAAGTATCTTGGCAATAGAAGAAAGATTTTTGCCAAGCCCTGGGTCGATTCGCCAGGGCTAGCTTGGGAAGGCAAGAGTTCCTATGGCGCTGAAGAGAGATGGCGCCGACCTGAACGTAGGCGCCACCCTTGGAGACAAGTTGGCTGTTGCAGGTGAAAGAGGCCAGCCATAGATCGATGTTGGGGGCTATGCCAAGATAATCCTCGCACAGCACGTGAAAATTGCTCACCTGGAGCATTGAGTTGGGCCCGATGTCGTGAAGACGGAGGCCTAGGCGTTGCAGCAAATTGCGGAAGAAGGGAGAACCTGGCGGCGTGAATCCACGCTCCACGTGCTCCACGAACATCACCAGCTCGTTGGGCTTGGGGCGCGGCTCGATTTCATCGCCTGGCGCCCGCCAGACGCCGTCCTCCTTCGGCGGCAAGAAGCCAGCCTCGGCCAGATCGCAAGAGTTTCCTCCGTTACCCAGGATCCTTCCCAGTTGCAGGAGATCTTGCGCCTATCGTCAGATGGCTTCGCCTTGGGCGCCATTGCGAGGGGGAGATTGATTGGGGAACTAGGCTCGGGTCGAGGAAGAAGACGGCGCGGCTAGGGATGAGAAGATTGCAAGGGCAAATGGATAATGACCTAGGTGGCCGCAGCTTATAACTGAAGGGGCCCGCAACTAACATTATCTGTGCTCGCAACCAACGGCACAATTTGCGCCCGCAAAACGAGTAACGGTCCGCAATTAAAGGAAACGGAATATTTCCAGAAGGAGAGATGAGTCGCGCAGATGAGTCACAGCTCTGAATCGCATAAGTCAGGAGATTGGTCAGAACGTTTGCAGTGCGGCTCAGAGACCATTTCAAGAGGTCAGAAGATTCTCACCGTAAAGTCCTAACCAATCTTGGGGGCTAATGTCGGGGGAATACTTTCTGGATTAACCCGCGGCCCAGTGCGACTTAACTTACTCGCACGGACGAAGGCCCACTTGGGAGCAAGCCCAATATTGAACCGCCATAAGGGAAAGATCTAGAAGACATATCCCGGAGGACGTGAAGACCAAGTAGTCTCCGAGTAGGCCTCTGTGGATGTATTCCTTATGGGGAAGTTTCCTTTTGTAACCTAGCGAGCCTCTGTGTATATAAAGAGGACTCGCAGGACTTAGAGCGGGTCAAGCTATCAAGCCCCAAACCCTAGCTCATACGGCGAGTACCAGATCGGATCGCCTCCATTGTAACACCTCGATTATCATATCAATACCAATCTAGGGTAGGCAGGAAGTAGGTCTTTTACCTCACATTGAGGGGGCCGAACCTGGGTAAATCTGTGTTGATCTTTGTTCCTGCGATCCCAAGCTCGGAGATGCTTGACTCGCATAATCCCACACCTACGAAGTCATCTATGACACCTGACGTGACAAACCCACGGACACCAACCGTGGCACCGTCAAACCAGGCGCTTGTCACCGTACGCCATGTATCCATGAGTAATGTGTGAAGGGTTTGGGAGGCGCACGCGAATAGTTCCAGCAGCCAGCGTCGGTTGGTTGTCTTGAAGTCCAAGCATACACAGATATGAGTTCTAAACACATCCATCGAAAGACGAACAGGAGTTGTAGCTACTACAATTAGCATAGTGCTTACCAGTTGGCCGACGGACATGACATGTATCCATGCTTGCTTCGTAGGGCAATCGGGTCCTGAATCACTTAGTGCCAATCAAGAGGATTATTGGACTTAGTGGGAGCATATCTTAGATTCATGTTTGACTGAATTAAAGTAGTGCATTAAAATTAGTAATAAACTAAAAGTCTAAATAAACTTGTTTTGTTGTAGAAGATGGATCCCGTTGAATATGTGCATGAAGATTAGTTGTCAAAATAGTTAACTGTGGGAAGCACGATCTTTATGGATTGGCTTCAGGGGGTGAGAGAAAAATCTCAGTAGACGCGATTAGAGCATATTCTGGATACAAATGTTCCAGAAGTAGAAGAAGAACATTCTCCTATGGAGAAATATGAGTATGAAGTGAGTATGGTTATGCTTGACAGGATGTGTCCTGAGCTTAGCGACAGTTATCCACACCGTCGCCCCTTCCGTCTTATGGAAGTTTTGAAAGCTCGGTTCATGTGCCAGTTATGTCTTGCTAAACGACAAACTCAATGGAGAACTTACATCTTGCAAACTATTAAGCGAAAGCTTGATGAGGGGAGTACCGGTTAAGTTCTGCAAAATACTCAGGAAGCTTGGGGAAATTGGGCAACCAATTCCAGGAAATCAAGTTGTTGACACACTTCCAAGATCACTACCATAATTGTACTACGTCTTTGTGGCGTGTTATGAATTGATGGGAGTAGAGAAGATAGTCAAGGAAGTCTCAAAATGCTCTTATCAGCTAAGTTGGATATCTATGTGTATCATCTGATGACAACATCCTTCTTACAAGACCAGTGGCAAGTCCACAAGAGGTATACGAGTTATACACAAGTATTGACAAAATCTCGACTCGAATATATTTTGGTATGTGAATACTGAAATTTTTCATGTTGCATGATCGCGATATGAAAAGGAAAAGAGACAAGAGATTTAGGAAGAATTGGAGGAAGTGGGGAAAGAGAGACACTCAATGCGCCATGATCACCACTATGTCTTCAATCCAAAGTCAATGAAGAAGATTTACACTAGAACTTTAAATAAGAGTTATTTTTAGTTTGATCATTATGTAATGAATATTTAGATTCTGGAACAAGTCATTGTTCGAATTATAAAGTATGTGTGGGAATTCAATTTTGTGAATTCAATGTTTATATCTTCTTTATTATGATATGTGAATTATCTTGTTTGTTAAGTCTTTATTGTTTTGATTCAAGATATTATTTACAGTTTTGAGTAATAATTTAAAGTTAGTTTAATCTTTAATTTGGAGCTATACTTTTCGTTGGTTCTCTTTGAGACTGCTAAAGTTATCTCTAAATTAAATGGATAAAACAAAAATCACAAGTGTCATACAGTTGGAGAAATTCGAAATTCACAAAGTGCTAGGCATTTAATGAAAATCGAAATCCACAAAATGCTACGCATTTGGTAGACTCGAATTTGGCAAAGTGGTAGGCACTAGTAGATTTCGAGATTTACATAAAGGAGTGGAATCTACCCATTAATTCAATTCTATTGAAGACTTAATATGAAGTTCCATATTAATGAAATATAGTTAATGAAATTATTGAAGTTTCAATATTTCATATAATTCAGTGGGAGAATGTGAGAATCAAAATAAAGTAATCAAAGGAATTTGATTAAAGTTAAAAGAAAGGACTTAATAAAATATTGTAACATTGTTGACGAAAGAAAGTTTTTCTTAGTCAAATTACTTGTGATGGATTTTGGTAACTCGAAATCATCATGGTAATAAAATCTTTTGCAAGATAAAGATTAAAAGGAAATGTTACAAGGTCTTGTTCGATGTGATGTGAAATTAGAAATTCCAAATTACCCACTTAAGTAAATAGATTATTTTGTTTGATATCTTGGGATTTGTGTCAATTATAACTTAGAGTTATTTTGATAGTAAGTTCCAATTTTTCAATTGTGAATTTAAAGTTTTAAGTTTGAATTGAAAACGTGTTTTTCAAAAGTCCAAAATTGTTATTTTGGCAAGTGTTTTCCACACATAATTCTAAATGCTTGTTGACTTTAGAATTGGAGAAAAGTGTCTTCTCATGAAGGGAGAGTGGGAATCATAATACTAAATTAAGACTGAGAGTCTTTGGGCAAGTGTTAGAATGAGAAGGGTAAACATGCAAATGTTTCCATATCATTACTTTGTCCAGGAATACATGTAAGTTATACATGGTTCGAATTAAGTATTAAAAAGGGGTCATGTGAGGAATTTGATGATTAAATCCCTAGGAGATTAAAATCATTTAAATGTCCAGGAACATGATGGAAGCAAAACAAATTACAAACAGAATAACAAACATTCATTAATGACGGCATTTGTCATAAAGGAGTTCAAGAAAAATTCATGTGACTCCAAGATTCAATCTTGAGAGTAGTTTGGATATGATGTTGTAACACCCCAAGCCAACCAAGTGCTTGGAATGTTACCACAATCATAACTTTTGAAAATAATAAGTCTTTTTAGGAAAATTTGACATAACCTCCTTTGCTTTCGTAGACATCCAGGATAGACAATAATCAAAACAGAAGCACATTGACATAACAAATGAATAGGGTAGACACAACGTTCATCAATAATCAACTCTCCAACACCTCAACTTTAAAAGCTACTAGCCACAAGCATTAGCTTAACGAAACGTCCACAAGACTTCAAAATCGTTTAAGTCATTACAACTCCTAATATTGGTTCTAAGAAAATGTTTATGAGTGTGTGTATCGTGAGGTCATGAAGGTGTGCTACTCCCATGACTCCCCATGCATGTCGTCTCGACGTTTTACCTAAAAACATTAAAGCAACAAGGGTGAGTACAAAGACTCAACAAGTTCATAACAAATAATGAACCTTACATAAATCAAAACACAAAGTCATCACTAAACATTATTCATTCATCATCATATATAAATATGTGCTACATGCCTATATGCTCATCTCATCTCATTGCGGATACCGGTATCGCTTGAGTGGACACCCGTCGGCATCCACTCACTCGAACTTGTGGAGGGTGCCTCCAAAGGGACGCAACCCATCAAAGGAGGTCTCATTGTGCCCACCGAAGTAGGTCACTTTAACATCATTATCATCATGAGTATGCAAGTATGCATAAAGTGCACATGTCATCATCATAATCATTATCATTTCATCATGGAAATATCATTGATATAAAGGAAAACTTTATAATTAAATCAAGTGAAGAGAGATATGCAAAATCCACTATCCATCATGAACTTGCCTCAACCGCGAGTCACATTATGTCAGATGTAGGGTCATGAACCAGGGTATCGTCATCTGTTATTCAAACATATAGAACACTCAATACAAAACATGGATTCACAACAAGGACATTCACAAATTGACATCGTTCGTAAGCGTGAGACCCCCTTTAAGTCATATGTCCATCAAGAAAAGTGAAAAACACATGTTATAACTAAAGCTCAAACCATACACACAATTTACATTTCAGCACCAATACAATACTTCTCACATCCTCTATTGAGAAACAACTAGACATTGACATCTTAACTCAGCTTTACTACTATTCTGTCCAACACAGTTCACTTAACATGTTCATAAGAATTGATGTTCTACACGAAATCTTGCAAACAATATTAGTTATAATATTAGTAAAACATTCTCTGCAACTTTCATGTTTAGCCCATAATTTAATTTGAATGTTAAAGACCTCAAGTTGCAAAGAAGATCACTGTGTGCAGAAAGATTCAGTACTGGACAGTACACTAAATGGATCGCTGCAAGCAAACCATTTGACCAAATTGCGCAAATAAAAATTCTATGGAAATCCTGAAACATGATCTACAACTTTCGTTCAGACTGTAGTCGAAATTATGGATAGATCAATCCAGATTTAAGTCCAAGCTCAGAGTACTCGACTTATGCTGCAGAATTTCCTCTAGCTTGCACCTACGGAAACAGTTCAGAAGACCACACGTTCAGGCTAGGAGGGAACTAGCAAACTGAAGACATAATTGGTTCTCCATGCCAAGACGTGATGCTGAAAACTACGGCTGGTATAGGCTCCATGGGGAATAAACCAATCGCCCAAAACAACCCAGTTTCATCCCTGATACTAATCCAACCGACAACACTACATGAACTGCTATACTACAACGTAGATGGAGGAACAAGAAACCTAGCGAGGGGACAGAAGCACTCACTGCTGCAACACGCAGATCGACGACGACAACAACTTGATCCAGCAGCAGACAGCCCAGCCAAACAACCCCACAGCAGTTGCGACGGCAGTGACGCCATATGATCCAGTATACCGACTCACTGCGGCGGCAGCGGCGATTTGTGATCCAGCGGCATCGACCCAACGATGGCCGCCTTGATCCGGATGTACCAGGTATTGGCGAGATAGGAGGAGATCGAAACGATACGGCCCAGCCCTAGAATGTTGTTAAGAGGCAGCGAAGAAGGATACAAACCGTCGAGTCTGATTGGGTCTTGAGCCCAACCCGTGGCTTCCCAACCTCACATGCTGAACAAAATAACTTAGCTAGCATTTCAATAAAAACACCATAGATCGAACTGGTTGTTGCTACAAGTTTTAAAACAGAAGGTCAAGAGTTCAAGTGCTAATATACACTATCTTTGTTTTATTACTTTTTGCCTCTAGATATCTAATTCAAAAATCATATTTAAATGGCATCACGGTTCCAATCATTTATTCTTTTGAAAAGTTCAATAAGTAACCGGCTGGCATTAAAATTAATTCGGGGTTTCACATTCTTACCCCTTAAACAGAATTCGTCCCCGAATTCTTCTTTTCTTTACTATTCATGGAACTATCGTGGAAGTTACAAAATATAAACATGCATCGATCACATTACAACCCTGAACAATTATGGATGCCTCATGCATGAAAGGCTTGAACTCCTAAGTTGCCTAAAAAACATAACCTTCAAATACCTTAATGTTCCATGTGCTTCATCACTCTCTCGATCTGTTTCAATATCCCCACAGGGTGGTTCTCAAAGGCTAACTCGGTAATCTGTTCCATGGTAATATGTCGTACTAGGTCACGAAAATACTTCATGACATAGCTAGAGATATGGAACACCTTTTGCATACTATTCATTGATTCAGGCAAGTCAAGTCTATAGGCTAGCTTCCCACTCGTGCCAATATCACGAAAGATCCAATGTATGGTGTACTAAGCTTCCCCACCAACTTGAAATTCCACATTTGACCTCTTATCGAATCAGCATAACTCCTTGTCGTCTACACTGTGCCGCGACATATGTTGCCCAATCTCAGCTGCCGTCTCAGTGGCTTATTGAACCCAATCTGGTTCAAGCACTTCCTTCTCGCCCAGCCATTCGTACGCTAGTCTAATAACCGTTACTATAAGCAAAGTCCACAAGTGGCGAGTGATATCCCATCTCCCTTGCCAAGATAAAACACAACATCTATCTGCTAAGATTTGAATGCTTCGCTTAACTGCGTAACCATGGCACTCTGTGGGATCTCCCAAAAAAATTTATACAAATTTATCATCTCTATCAGAAGTAATGGTTTCAGCAACCCCATGTAACCTTACTATCTCACACACATAAATTGGGGAGGTAAGCCAACAACAAAATCCATGGAAATGTCATCACATGGGCATTCCAAACCTCCAACGATTGCAACAGTCCGGCTGGCCTCTTATGCGGAGCCTTTACTCGTTGACAAACCACACAAGAGGACAAATACTTGGCCATATCAACTTTCAGTCTTCCCCACCGGTAAGTATTTTATAGGTTCTGGTACATCTTTAACTCTCCACGTTTAACATGTCGGGGGTACGATGTGCCTCCTCAAAATGTCCTCCATACCTAAGACTATTGTGGCACACAAAGACTGTAACGGAACAGCTCATGTTTCATCTATAATGAACTCTTATGTTCAGCTTTCAAGAACATGTTCCCGCCCCTGTTGTAACAGTCGGTCACTTTGTTGAGCCTCTCTCATTTTATCTAGAATAGCTGAAGGTGTGTATCGTATCCTCATCTACTACCAGCAAAACAGTACGCAATGCCCATTTGTTCAAAACAAGAAACGAGCTAATCTACACTGGGAGGTACAGACTTGAGGCTAAGAGCATCCGCAACAATACTCGCTTAATGGTGAGGTCATATTCCTTCGTCAATTCTAGCCACCATCTTTGTCTCAAATCAAACTTCTTCTGGTGAAGAGGTAATTCAAAATCGTATGATGAGTGAAAATATCACAAGATTCTCCATAAAGATAATGCCTCAAAATCTTGAGTACAAACTCCACAGGCGCAAGCTCTAAATCATGACTAGGATAGTTATGCTCGAGCTTTTTCAATTTCCTTGAAGCATAAGCAATAACCTTAACATCTTGCATGAGTACACACCCAAGTATGGCTAGAGAAGCATTCAAGTAGACTACGAAGCGGTTCCCCAGCTCAAAAAGGATGACATAAAGAGCAGTCACCAGCCTAATTTCAACACTAAACTATCTCCGCCAATTGAGAAATAATCTCACACATATCATTACGTTATAATTTCAATCGTTTGGTCATTGGGTTGGCAATGGTAGAAAGTCCTTCACAGACTTCCAATCGTAACCCTTCAAGCCCAGGAAACACCTCACTTAATTGACATTGGGTGTTTTCGGCTAGTCTATAATTGTAGAAAGCTTATTAGGATCAACGAAGATGCCATGCTTGTTAATAACAGGACCAAGGACACTTCTAAAAGACAACTCACAATTTTTTTTTTGGTTTGCGTAAAATTTATTCTTTCTCCCAAGTCTCAAACACAAGCCTCAAGTCGCGCACGTGCTCTTCTTAAGTCTTCACATATGCGAGGATATCATCAATGAACAATACCACTAAGAGATCAAGGAACCCATGTAGCATACTATTAGTTGTCTTCATAGAAAAAGGCGGGAGCATTGGTTAGTCTGAAAGATGTAACTTTGTATTCATAATGCCCATATTTAGTAGACAAAACAATCTTTTCTATATCAAGTTCCCACACACGGATTTGATTATAGCAAGGCTGCACAACAAACTTGAAGAACAACTTAGCTATATCAGCTGATCAAACAAGTCCTCGATGCTGGGAAATGTATATTCGTTCGTGATGGTTACCGCATTTAGAGCATGATAATCAATGCACTTTCGCCAGCTGACATCTCTCTTGGATGTAAACATAACTAACTATCCAAGGTGAGACACTACGCTAAATGAAACCTTTGGATAACATATTGTCAACTAGTTCTTCCATTGTCATTGAAATGGTTGTGACAATCAATAATAAGAGACATAGAGATATGTCGAGTGCCATGAATGAGATCAATGCGGAACTTCAGGTTCCGCTCTCGAAGAACCAGGAAGAAGCATGGTATGTTGATAATCATGAAATTCTTATTGAGAATGCAGATGTTACATGACCACTCAATGCTCAACATCCTTCAGATTCGGAACATAACTAACGAACCCCAAATAACCTATCTGAAACTCTCAAGGTTGTCTAGCATGATGTATTTCTTACGTAGTACCACGAAAACAATGAAAGTTTAACCTCACCACATCTCCTATGCTTAGTAACAATTGCCTCTTCTACAAGTGGAACGTCATAAATTTATATGGTTTAGGCTGTACAAGATCGTCTTTCAACTAATTTAAGGAAAAGGTCAAACAATGATTCAACAATCCAGCGCAACAAGAACCAATAATAAGGGTAAATGGTATGGGGGCCAATCCATCCCGCACCCAAACTATTGAATTTGTTACTGAAATAGTTGAATCACGGAAAGCTAACCACTCGGTCATCCTCACTGGCATTGCAAACAGATTACATGGGCATGAACCAAAGTTCGAGGTAGACTCCCATCTACCATTTTTCTGCAAAGCTGTGTAACAGCCCAAAGTTGAGAACCTAAAAACCGAGTAAAATTTTCGCTTTTGTGTTTAATTGCATCATGGCATCCATATTAAATTGCTGGGCAACACACTAAATGGTTTAGCACCATTTGAAAACCACAATGCAAACTTGTTTCAACAAACTCCCAGGTAATATTTTGCACTTGCTCTAATTTACCAAAGGAGCAACATTTTTAATTTAGCAAAATGCCCTAATCCAAACCTATATGAACAAGGGTGGTTCAAAACCTTTCATTTTGTCACACCAAAATTCGTGGAGCTTCTACAAGCTAAGGGGAGCCTCCCCAAATTTTGTCATATTTCTCTAAAATAAGTTAGTGCCTTAATTAAATCTAGAAAGGAGCTACTAACTTTCTTTTAAAAGGGGAAAGGACCTATCCGTGTTGGAAACAAAGTGCAGGGGGTTTTGTGTAAAAAGGGAAAATTAAAGTGGAGGAGAAGACCACAAACCTGCCACACCACCACTCACTCTCTCCCTCCCGTTTCCCTCTCCATCCTCTTGCCCTCCATGGCCCAAAGCTAGCTCCCATGGCCGAGCTCGCCGCCGTTGATTGAGGAGTCCCCGAGCGAAACGAAGACCGCCAATAGCTCCGCCTCGTCGTCCTCTACCACTCCACCGAAGGAATCGAGCCGGGACGCCTCGAACCAACCGTGCCGCCAAGTTCTTCGCCAACCACCGCCGGAAGCTTTCCCGGACGATTCCGGCCGTCTCCGTCCATCTCCGATCCTTCCAAGCACCCCCACGAGTTCAGGGTGAGCATGCCGTGCTTCTGGACCCCTACATTCCCTCCCTATCCCTCTAGTTCATCGAATCCCCGTAGCTCTATTTCGTTTTGGTCGCGTTGACAAATCCGGTGTCCAACCCGGAAATTTCCGGAACTGAACCCGGAATCACCCGGTACCAGACCCGGAATGGTCCGGAATCTATACCGGGTTAAGCAAAACGGTACTGGACTCGACCTTTTTCGCCCGGTTCATACCCGGAATTGACCCGGAATTAAACCCGGTGCCAGACCCGGTATAAAACCCGGTACAAAACCCGGAATCATCCCAGAAAATTCCGGATTTTAAACCGGATGCTCTCTGAAACTTGTTTTAACACCAATTCTTTTTCCGTTGCCTTATAATTGTTGCAAGAATGTTAACCACCTAAACATTGCATCTCTCACATGATCATGTCATATCATCTACAAGTTAAATCCTAGGGTCTCAACTACGTTAATCAACAAGTAAAGTTGATTCCTTACTTAACTCCACGGTGTATTCGAGGTGTGTCCCCACTAAGCACCCAAACTCCGTTTAAATTGAATAGTTGAATCATCCTCCTCTCGGGGATTTAAATTGACATGTCATCATGTGTTTGTGCATTGCATTTGCTAAAGTTGGTGTGGTGATTGATTGTTCTTCCGTTGCTATGCCTCGATAGATCAAGGAGGTGAAGTGCCACCCCCGTCTTGTGACGATCCGTACTACCAGTACCCTGAACAAGGCAAGCGTAATCCCCCCTCTGAGCATGTCTTATCCTATTTTCCGCAAATATTTTCTCCACTATAATATTGCATGCGGTTCTAAATGTCTTTTTGCTTGGATTAGAGTATCCTATAGAATGCATTAAGATTCCGATGCCAATGCCTGTTTTCCCCTCCTATTACCATAGGTTTGCATTGTTGGCCTGATATAATTATTATGCTATGCAAGTGCTTAGCCATGCTTAGTGAATTGCCTAGTGGTACATGCTGGAAACAGGTGTTGACTTGTGACAGCAATGTGATGATGGAGAAATTGTGGAGACATGGGTAATAAAATGCTAAAGGTGGGGATGAGAGACCACATGGGATGTGGTGGGTTGTCTCGTTCTCACCGCCTAGGTGCGAGTTCTGGACCTCCTGAACCAAGACTGAGCGCGCTTCCTTTCGGTGGGGTATATGGAGCCCTCGTCGACCGACTAACTTGAGCGGGACTAGCCAGGGTCCTCTAGTTTGGCTTTCCATTTGCGTGTGCGTTGAGATGGTGGCCAAGACTGAGACGGGATGGTGGTGTTTAGGAAAATGAGTGGCCACAGGGCGGGGTGTGTGATCCTGGCAGCCCTGTCCCCACTGATGATCCTGGGTTAGTCCTTAACAAGGTAAAGGTTGTAACCGTTCCCACTCAGCCGGCTTTCCCCGGAAGAGAGCTACGTGTAGGCAATGAGCCGGGCGGTACCGAAGGTAAACACAGTGCACCCCTGCAGGGTTAATCTTTTCGAAAAGCCGTGTCCACGGTTACGGACAACTTGGGAATGGACGCTGATCATAGAATAACTTTAACGGAATGATTAAAACTTGGGTACTAGAGGTACCAATTTCACGAATGCAAGGTTGACTTCCTCGAGGGTGATTCGGGGAGGTGCCTTTGATGAACAGGTACAATGATGGTGATGATGGTTGCTGATGAGAAAGTGATCAGAAGAAAAAGAGTTACTTCTTACCCCTCTTCAAAAATATTCTGATTAGTCGATGCCATTGAGTTATGTTTTTCATAAATAAAATCAGCTTTATGCAAAACAGCCATATAACTTTGAAAGCCTCATCGAGCATATATTAGCTCTTAATCTTGCGAGTTCGTCGAACTCAACGTCTTTGCTTTTGTTTCAGAGGAGGACTTCACCGACCTCGAAGGAGGGTTCTTTGTGGACGTCGACGAGTAGTCTGGGGTTCCCAGGTGGCAGCTTGGGACATCCTGGAACAGCTGGCGTTGTGATGTTTATCCGTAGGCCTCTTAGGCCATAATTTGGTTCTTGTTGTTTAGAACAACACACTTCGCTTCCGCATGATGTAATGTTGGGTCTGTGACCTCTGGTTGTCATTTGCTATCTTTCTCTATATAAGAGTTGAACTATATAATTTGTGTCGTAGAGTCTGTGATGTGCCAGTTGTTCCACAGTCTTGATCTCTCTATTATGCTTTGATAATGTGTCCGGTGGTATCGGATAACCGGGACACAGTATCACTGTATAGCAGTCAGGTCGGGGCGCCACAAGTTGGTATCAGAGCAGTACTGCCTGTAGGAAACCCTTCTACTGGTCGATGTTGAGTCTAGTGTTTGTGAAAATATTTTTAACCTAAAAATGAGTTGTGAAAACCATCTTAGGATTCTTTTTATTCCTTACCTGGTTACCCTCTAATCTCGGAGCAATCTTACCTCGATTTGAGTTTAAAAGTTTTGCTTCTCACCTGTTACTTCAAAATTAGGAGAAACGTGGGTGGGTTCGACCTTGAGTGTTATGTGTCACGTTGCTCCCGCTGCGTTGTCAATCCCAAATCAATTCCGATGTTCCTACCGAGTTGAGTCAATTGATCCTTTCTTTGGGTGTTAACCACGGACTTGAACATAAGGTCCCGGATTGTGCCAACTAGAGTGTGTTAAGTTGTGATTTCTTAACTCTCACTAGTAGCACATGATGCTGATCTTTGACCCAAGTTCTATCTTGTTGTTTTCCTTCTCGCAAAGTATTATCGTCCCTAGTCTGTGTACTTGTGTAGACGCTAATGCTATTGTTCGACCATTCGGAGAAGGAGACTAACCGTGTCATTGTCAATCTCCAGAATGGCTCGAGGAGGCCGTGGAGGCCGTGGTGGTCGCGGTAACCACAATGACGATGAGGATGATCTGCCGCCACCACCCACAATGGCTCAAGTCTTGATGGCCATTGAGGAGAACCGTGGGCGCAATGAGCGCTTGCTGGAACAGTTGGTGCAGCAGAATGCACGGAGGAACGACTGCAACACTCTCACCGAGTTCCTGCGCTCACAGCCACCCACCTTTGCTGATGCTAAGGAGCCACTGGAAGCTGATGATTGGCTTCGTGCTTTGGAGCGCAAGTTCTCCGCGCTGCATGTCCCAGTGGCTGAGCAAGTCAACTTTGCCACATATCTCTTGGTTGGTGCTGCTGGCTGTTGGTGGGAAAGCCATGTGGCTTTGTTTCCAGCCAACCATGTCTTCACTTGGGAGGAATTCCGTACTGCCTTCCGTGCGGAGTACATTCCCCAGCAATCATGGATCTGAAGAGGAGGGAGTTCCTGGATTTGCAACAGGGACGGATGGACCTCCGCACTTATGGTCGAGAGTTCAACCATCTTTCTCGTTACGCCCCAAGGGACGTGACCAATGATGCTGACAAGCAAGAGCTGTTCCGCAAGGGTCTGAATCCGCAGCTCCGCTATGAGCTATTGCCCTTCAGGTTCCAGACTTATCAGGAGCTGTTCAATCAGGCTTTCACTCTTGAGCAAGGAAGAAAGGAACTTGAAGCTTCCAAGAGGCCCGCACATGGGGATCACCAGAGTTCCTCGGGTTCTGAGAGCAAGAAGCGCAGGGTCTTTGTTCCCTACAGCGCCGTACCTCGTGCTCCCTTCATGCCGAGGGCAGCAGGATATAGGCCACCTCCTCGCACCCCACTACTTCGACACTTGGGATAGGCGGAAGTGGGTACCGTCCTATGCTACCTGCTCCACCTGGAGTCACTTGCTACACATGTGGCCAGGCCGGTCACTACTCCAGGGAGTGCCCCCAGAAGACCCCTCTCGCGATAATTCCTGCACGAGCCCCTGCCACTCCAACTGGCAAGGCTGGACCTATGGTGCGTGGTCGTCTGAACCACGTCTCTATTGAAGAAGCTGAAGATGATCCCGGCGTTCTCATGGGTGAGTTACGAATCAACGGCAATACAGCTACGGTTTTGTTTGACTCTGGAGCATCGCATTCATTCATATCCATAGCGTTTGCAAAAGAGCACAATATACCGTTCGAGAAAATGAGACGACCTCTGGAGATCGCTACTCCTGGTTCCAATGGCAAACCGATGGTGTTACTCCTGAGGTCCAGATTATCATAGCATCCCTGTCCTTCCCTTTCCCGTTGATAGCCTTGAGGTCGAAGGGCCTTGATGCCATACTGGGCATGGACTGGTTAGCAAGATACCATGCTAATCTCGACTGTGCTGCTAAGTCCATCACCGTGACCCACCCTTCCGGTTACGATGTGCAGTTTTGGGCTACATATTCAGGACCTCCATCATCAGACAATCCCCTCTCCCCGGAGATCGCCCTATGTTTCATGGAAGGCTTGTCCCCTCCTGAAATCCAGGACATACACGTGGTGTGTGACTTCCCGGATGTGTTCCCGGAAGAGTTACCTGGCATGCCTCCTGATCGAAGTGTGGAGTTTGTCATAGACTTGCTTCCCGGTACTGCTCCAATTTCCAAGAAGCCCTACCGTATGCCGGTGGAAGAGTTGGCTCTGTTGAAAGAGCAAATTGATCAGCTGTTAGCTAAGGAGTTCATCCAGCCTAGCAGTTCACCATGGGGTTGTCCGGTACTCTTTGTCAAGAAGAGGGATTCTACCGTGCCTCGTCTTGTCTCTGACTATAGACCGTTGAATGCGGTGACAATCAAGAACAAGTATCCTATCCCTCGTATCAATGATCTGTTGGATCAGTTAGCTGGTGCAAGAGTATTCTCCAAGATGGATCTGAGGTCAGGGTACCATCAAATAAAGATCAGAAAGGAGGATATCCCAAAGACGGCATTTGTTACTCGCTATGGCTCATATGAGTATACCGTCATGTCCTTTGGTCTCACAAATGCTCCAGCTACTTTCATGAGGCTCATGAATTCCATTTTCATGGATTATCTTGATAAGTTTGTCGTCATTTACATCGACGACATCCTCATCTATTCTAAAACCGACGAAGAGCATGATGAACACCTTCGGTTGGTTCTGACACGGCTTCGTGAACACCGTCTTTATGCCAAGTTCTCCAAGTGTGAGTTTTGGTTGGATAAACTTGTCTTCCTTGGACATGTAATATCTGCCAATGGGGTGGAAGTCATCCCCGACAAAATTCAAGCTATTCTAGACTGGAAAACTCCAATGTCAGTCAAGGACATTCGTAGCTTTCTCGGATTGGCGGGTTACTACCGCCGGTTCATCGAAGCTTTCTCCAAAATAGCCAAGGCACTGACTGACCTTCTCAAGAAGGATAAAAGTTTGTATGGTCGGCCGAAGCTGAAGAGAGTTTCCAAACACTGAAAGCCAAGCTCACGTCCGCTCCTGTGCTTGTCCTGCCGGACACCAGCAAGGATTTCGTCGTCTTCTGTGACGCCTCTCTACAAGGCTTGGGTTGTGTATTGATGCAAGATGGCCATGTGGTGGCGTATGCTTCTCGCCAGTTGAAGCCGCATGAGCTCAACTACCCAACTCATGATCTAGAACTTGCCGCTGTGGTCTATGCTTTGAAGCAATGGAGACCATATCTGTTTGGTAACCGTTGTGAGATCTTCTCGGATCACAAGAGTCTGAAATACCTCTTCACCCAGCCGGATTTGAACCTCAGGCAAAGGCGTTGGTTGGAGTTAATCACGGACTACAATGTGAGTCTGAACTATCAACCCGGCAAAGCAAACGTCGTGGCTGACGCGCTAAGTCGGAAGTCCTATTGCAACAATCTGATGATTGAGAAAGCCCAACCCGCTCTTCATGAAGAGTTTGCCCGTTTGAATCTGGAAATTGTTCCCTCCGGCTACCTTGCAAATCTGGAGATCAAAGCTACTCTTGTAGACCAGATTAAGGATGCTCAGAAGCTGGATGAGGGTATTCTGAACATCAAGAGGAACATTGCTAGTGGCAAGGCAAACTGTTTCTCAGAAGATGAATCCGGAGTTGTTTATTTTGGTGACCGTCTAGTGGTGCCAAAGAACCGGAATTTGAGGGAGCTCATTCTCAAGAAGCTCATGAATCACCTCTCTCTATCCATCCCGGTAGTACCAAAATGTACCAAGACCTTCGGCCACAATTCTGGTGGACTCGGATGAAGCGAGAAATCGCCAAGTATGTGGCTGAATGTGACACATGTCGACGGGTAAAAGCTGAACATCAAAGACCTGCCGGCACTCTCGCCCTATTGCTGTCCCGGAATGGAAATGGGATGAAATTGGTATGGACTTCATCACCGGGTTTCCCCGATCCCAAAAGGGCAACAATGCAATCTGGGTAATCATTGATCGTCTTTCCAAGGTTGCTCACTTCCTACCCGTCCGTGATGAGATTCGTGCTAGTCAACTCGCGGACTTATACTTGGCTCGTATTGTTCCATTGCACGGGGTCCCTTTGAGGATCATTTCTGACCGTGGAAGCATCTTTGTCTCCAAGTTCTGGCGGAGTTTCCAAACTGCTATGGGGTCCCGTCTCAACTTCAGTACCGCTTACCATCCCCAAACTGATGGTCAGACCGAAAGAGTGAACCAAGTGTTGGAAGACATGCTTAGGGCATGTGTGATCTCTTTTGGCCAGAGTTGGGAAAAGTATCTCCCTTTCGCGGAGTTCTCCTACAACAACAGCTATCAAGCTAGTCTGGGCATGGCTCCCTTTGAGGTTCTTTATGGAAGAAAATGCCGCACTCCTCTAAATTGGTCCGAGACCGGAGAGAGAGCACTCTTTGGTCCGGATGTGATCAATGAAGCTGAGGAGAAGGTTCGAATCATACGGGAAAATCTGAAGATTGCTCAGTCTAGGCAGAAAAGCTACTATGATAAGCATCACCAGGAGGTTCACTATGAAGTTGGTGATAAAGCTTATCTCCGCGTCTCTCCCCTTCGTGGCGTTCGCCGCTTCGGAATCAAAGGGAAATTGGCCCCTCGCTATGTTGGTCCTTTCACCGTTCTGGAAAAGCGAGGAGATCTTTCTTATAAGTTGGAGTTACGGTCAAATTCCCAAATGTGCATGATGTGTTTCATGTCTCCCAACTTCGCCGTTGTTTCAAGGATCCTATCCATGGAGTTAATCATGAGGAGCTAAATTTACAAGAAGACCTCACTTATCGTGAGCATCCTATCCGTGTCTTGGATGAAGCTGAAAGAAAGACCCGGAACAAGACTACCAAGTTTCTCAAGATTCAATGGTCTCACCATTCCGAGGAAGAAGCGACTTGGGAACGAGAGTCTAGTCTACATGAGGAGTATCCCGACTTCTTTCCACAATCTTAGAATCTCGGGGCGAGATTCCTGTAAGGAGGGTAGAATTGTAACAGCCCAAAGTTGAGAACCTAAAAACCCGAGTAAAATTTTCGCTTTTGTGTTTAATTGCATCATGGCATCCATATTAAATTGCTGGGCAACACACTAAATGGTTTAGCACCATTTGAAAACCACAATGCAAACTTGTTTCAACAAACTCCCAGGTAATATTTTGCACTTGCTCTAATTTACCAAAGGAGCAACATTTTTAATTTAGCAAAATGCCCTAATCCAAACCTATATGAACAAGGGTGGTTCAAAACCTTTCATTTTGTCACACCAAAATTCGTGGAGCTTCTACAAGCTAAGGGGAGCCTCCCCAAATTTTGTCATATTTCTCTAAAATAAGTTAGTGCCTTAATTAAATCTAGAAAGGAGCTACTAACTTTCTTTTAAAAGGGGAAAGGACCTATCCGTGTTGGAAACAAAAGTGCAGGGGTTTTGTGTAAAAAGGGAAAATTAAAGTGGAGGAGAAGACCACAAACCTGCCACACCACTCACTCACTCTCTCTCTCCCGTTTCCCTCTCCCTCCTCTTGCCCTCCATGGCCCAAAGCTAGCTCCCATGGCCGAGCTCGCCGCCGTTGATTGAGGAGTCCCCGAGCGAAACGAAGACCGCCAATAGCTCCGCCTCGTCGTCCTCTACCACTCCACCGAAGGAATCGAGCCGGGACGCCTCGAACCAACCGTGCCGCCAAGTTCTTCGCCAACCACCGCCGGAAGCTTTCCCGGACGATTCCGGCCGTCTCCGTCCATCTCCGGTCCTTCCAAGCACCCCCACGAGTTCAGGGTGAGCATGCCGTGCTTCTGGACCCCTACATTCCCTCCCTATCCCTCTAGTTCGTCGAATCCCCGTAGCTCTATTTCGTTTTGGTCGCGTTGACAAATCCGGTGTCCAACCCGGAAATTTCCGGAACTGAACCCGGAATCACCCGGTACCAGACCCAGAATGGTCCGGAATCTATACGGGTTAAGCAAAACGGTACTGGACTCGACCTTTTTCGCCCGGTTCATACCCGGAATTGACCCGGAATTAAACCCGGTGCCAGACCCGGTATAAAACCCGGTACAAAACCCGGAATCATCCCAGAAAATTCCGGATTTTAAACCGGATGCTCTCTGAAACTTGTTTTAACACCAATTCTTTTTCCGTTGCCTTATAATTGTTGCAAGAATGTTAACCACCTAAACATTGCATCTCTCACATGATCATGTCATATCATCTACAAGTTAAATCCTAGGGTCTCAACTACGTTAATCAACAAGTAAAGTTGATTCCTTACTTAACTCCACGGTGTATTCGAGGTGTGTCCCCACTAAGCACCCAAACTCCGTTTAAATTGAATAGTTGAATCATCCTCCTCTCGGGGATTTAAATTGACATGTCATCATGTGTTTGTGCATTGCATTTGCTAAAGTTGGTGTGGTGATTGATTGTTCTTCCGTTGCTATGCCTCGATAGATCAAGGAGGTGAAGTGCCACCCCCGTCTTGTGACGATCCGTACTACCAGTACCCTGAACAAGGCAAGCGTAATCCCCCCTCTGAGCATGTCTTATCCTATTTTCCGCAAATATTTTCTCCACTATAATATTGCATGCGGTTCTAAATGTCTTTTTGCTTGGATTAGAGTATCCTATAGAATGCATTAAGATTCCGATGCCAATGCCTGTTTTCCCTCCTATTACCATAGGTTTGCATTGTTGGCCTGATATAATTATTATGCTATGCAAGTGCTTAGCCATGCTTAGTGAATTGCCTAGTGGTACATGCTGGAAACAGGTGTTGACTTGTGACAGCAATGTGATGATGGAGAAATTGTGGAGACATGGGTAATAAAATGCTAAAGGTGGGGATGAGAGACCACATGGGATGTGGTGGGTTGTCTCGTTCTCACCGCCTAGGTGCGAGTTCTGGACCTCCTGAACCAAGACTGAGCGCGCTTCCTTTCGGTGGGGTATATGGAGCCCTCGTCGACGACTAACTTGAGCGGGACTAGCCAGGGTCCTCTAGTTTGGCTTTCCATTTGCGTGTGCGTTGAGATGGTGGCCAAGACTGAGACGGGGATGGTGGTGTTTAGGAAAATGAGTGGCCACAGGGCGGGGTGTGTGATCCTGGCAGCCCTGTCCCCACTGATGATCCTGGGTTAGTCCTTAACAAGGTAAAGGTTGTAACCGTTCCCACTCAGCCGGCTTTCCCCGGAAGAGAGCTACGTGTAGGCAATGAGCCGGGCGGTACCGAAGGTAAACACAGTGCACCCCTGCAGGGTTAATCTTTTCGAAAAGCCGTGTCCACGGTTACGGACAACTTGGGAATGGACGCTGATCATAGAATAACTTTAACGGAATGATTAAAACTTGGGTACTAGAGGTACCAATTTCACGAATGCAAGGTTGACTTCCTCGAGGGTGATTCGGGGAGGTGCCTTTGATGAACAGGTACAATGATGGTGATGATGGTTGCTGATGAGAAAGTGATCAGAAGAAAAAGAGTTACTTCTTACCCTCTTCAAAAATATTTCTGATTAGTCGATGCCATTGAGTTATGTTTTTCATAAATAAAATCAGCTTTATGCAAAACAGCCATATAACTTTGAAAGCCTCATCGAGCATATATTAGCTCTTAATCTTGCGAGTTCGTCGAACTCAACGTCTTTGCTTTTGTTTCAGAGGAGGACTTCACCGACCTCGAAGGAGGGTTCTTTGTGGACGTCGACGAGTAGTCTGGGGTTCCCAGGTGGCAGCTTGGGACATCCTGGAACAGCTGGCATTGTGATGTTTATCCGTAGGCCTCTTAGGCCATAATTTGGTTCTTGTTGTTTAGAACAACACACTTCGCTTCCGCATGATGTAATGTTGGGTCTGTGACCTCTGGTTGTCATTTGCTATCTTTCTCTATATAAGAGTTGAACTATATAATTTGTGTCGTAGAGTCTGTGATGTGCCAGTTGTTCCACAGTCTTGATCTCTCTATTATGCTTTGATAATGTGTCCGGTGGTATCGGATAACCGGGGACACAGTATCACTGTATAGCAGTCAGGTCGGGGCGCCACAAGCTGCTACAAAAATCTAATCTATCATCTCTCAAGGACACCCAAGATTAGGTGTACAGAACACACATTTAAAAGAACGAACAGTCAATATACGCATGGTTAGCGACTTGATCTAGCAAGGGACACTAGCAAATATCAAAGAAGATAGAATGGGACCAAAGATGTTAATTTTGGAGGTCTAGTAGCAAACGAGGAGAACAACTGAAGTACATGATCGAAAATACTTCATCAACATGAGATACGAAGCAACATCGATAACCACGATACAAGATGATGATCATCAAACCCGGCCAAAAGCAGGTGAGTGAGAATGAGGAAGTCAATTACAGACATTGTGGTTTAGGGTTCATGGATAGATGAGAAGAGCTTCTCGTATTGACTCAGGACCAGATAAGTCATCAAAACATCCTTTTATCGGCTCCACTACCACACCATCTAGGTTATATGAATCCTCTTGGAAAATCAATCACTGGTCGACCTGATATATAAGATTAGGAATTGTTCTCTCATACACCTTCATGATAACCTAACACATATGAAAACCTCAAGCAGCACCAAGCAAACCCAAATTTAACCTTCCACTGTACATTATAGTAAATCAAACTTGGACGCCAAAAACCAATCACTTCATATATCTCCTCAAGAGTCCAACAAAGCAACATATATGTCTAAACCACGTTATTCATACTTCCATTGGACTAGCAGAAAAGATAAAAACTTTTTCTTCCAATATTGAATTCACCAAACCTAAAGAGACTCTCTCTCTCTAGTCAACTAATTACTGTAAGGAACATAAGGACCCTAAAGCAAGGCCTACAGGCCTCTCACATAATATTCTGATCACATTGACAAGAACATACATATATAAGAGATAACTCACAGAACGTAAATGCAATGCACGACCCAACCCATCCTATTATGCACCAGTGTGTCAAGTTTTAAGATTATTAATTTTGTTTTTGAAAATATTTGTTATTACGAAATAATATTTTAAATTATTTACCCTATGATAACGAAATCTTGCACCACGGACCTAAAGCCCGCTCTGATACCAACTGTAACACCCCAAGCCAACCAAGTGCTTGGAATGTTACCACAATCATAACTTTTGATTGTGGTAAGTCATATGTCCATCAAGAAAAGTCATATGTCCATCAAGAAAAGTGAAAACACATGTTATAACTAAATCTCAAACCATACACACAATTTACATTTCAGCACCAATACAATACTTCTCACATCCTCTATTGAGAAACAACTGGACATTGACATCTTAACTCAGCATTACTACTATTCTGTCCAACACAGTTCACTTAACATGTTCATAAGAATTAATGTTCTACACGAAATCTTGCAAACAATGTTAGTTATAATATTAGTAAAACATTCTCTGCAACTTTCATGTTTAGCCCATAATTTAATTTGAATGTTAAAGACCTCAAGTTGCAAAGAAGATCACTGTGTGCAGAAAAGATTCAGTACTGGACAGTACACTAAATGGATCGCTGCAAGCAAACCATTTGACCAAATTGTGCAAATAAAAATTCTATGGAAAGCCTGAAACATGATCTACAACTTTCGTTCAGACTGTAGTCGAAATTATGGATAGATCAATCCAGATTTAAGTCCAAGCTCAGAGTACTAGACTTATGCTGCAGAATTTCCTCTAGCTTGCACCTACGGAAACAGTTCAGAAGACCACACGTTCAGGCTAGGAGGGAACTAGCAAACTGCAGACATAATTGGTTCTCCATGCCAAGACGTGATGCTGAAAACTACAGGCTGGTATAGGCTCCATGGGGAATAAACCAATCGCCCAAAGCAACCCAGTTTCATCCCTGATACTAATCCAACCGACAACACTACAGGAACTGCTATGCTACAACATAGATGGAGGAACAAGAAACCTAGCGAAGGGACAGAAGCACTCACTGCTGCAACACGCAGATCGACGACGACAACAACTTGATCCAGCAGCAGACAGCCAAGCCAAACAACCCCACAGCGGCTGCGACGGCTGTGACGGCATATGATCCAGCATACCGACTCACTGCGGCGGCAGCGGCGATTTGTGATCCAGCGGCATTGACCCAACGATGACCGCCTTGATCCGGATGCACCAGGTATTGGCGAGATAGGAGGAGATCGAAACGATACGGCCTAGCCCTAGAATGTTGTTAAGAGGCAGCGAAGAAGGATACAAACCGTCGAGTCTGATTGGGTCTTGAGCCCAACCCGTGGCTTCCCAACTTCACATGCTGAACAAAAAAATTTAGCTAGCATTTCAATAAAAACACCATAGATCGAACTGGTTGTTGCTACAAGTTTTAAAACAGATGGTCAAGAGTTCAAGTGCTACTATACACTATCTTTCTTTGTTTTATTACTTTTTGCCTCTAGATATCTAATTCAAAAATCATATTTAAATGGCATCACGGTTCCAATCATTTATTCTTTTGAAAAGTTCAATAAGTAACCGGCTGGCATTAAAATTAATTCGGGGTATCACAGATGTAAAGTCATGGACATGAATATTTCATTAAGAAAGGACATATATGAATATCTAATATTCATAAAGCTAGTCTTGATTAAAATTGTTTTATCAAGGATGAATAACTGATAGTGAGAAGTTGCAATACTTCTCATATCAATTGCTTGAAGCTGTTATTTACCTAAAGTAGCAAAATTATTGCTAAATATAATTCATTTGGATTATGAATATAATCTAGATAATTATATTATGAATGTTTGAAGTCAGTCGTATTAATGAGTAAGAATTATATTCTTATCAATATATAAATCAAAGGGACTTAAAAGACAGTGGGAGCTGATATTATATTTATTGAATAAGGTTGGGCCGAATTGAAAAATATATAAATCTCGTAATTTAAAGAGTTTAAGTAAAAGGTCGGAAAATGTTTTATTAAAGTTTTGTCTCTAAGATAGAATTTAATAAACATGAGTATGAATGTGCTAAAGTGCAATTCGAAAAGGTAATTCGAATTGTGTCTTGAGTCAAAGAAATTTGATCAAGAATTCATAGCGTGATATTTGCGTGATACCTTAACCTTCGTAGTCTGTGGTGAGCGAATAGAGAGGAATAAGATCAAATCATATTTAATGTGATTTTGCTTATCTCATTGCTATATATAGTACATAAAGCCGGAAAGTTTCCAAAGTGCCGAATTTTAAAGTTTGTCCACCGGCGTAAATGAGAAATTCTTAAAAGGATATTCTCGTAAGAGCAGTTAATTAATCCTAAAAGGTTTGGTAAAAGAACCTGATGGTGAGATTACAAAAGAAAACGACAAAGTAGATTTTGTAAAGCTTCAAATAGTATATATTGAGAAGTCACTCATATATGTATTTGTAGTGGAATTATGAAATCAATTTAATCTGATAATTGCAATTTTAGTTGATAAATACATGGTGTTTTGATTTCATCAAATCCCTTGTATATTATGTGTGGATTCTATAACAAAGATAGTTCATCTATCGAGGATACTTGCATCATTGATGCGAGACGTCATGATAAGCAAGTTATTGGATGAGTCATTGACTCAGGTGAGGTTTCATAAAGATGGTATGATAATATCAACCGGATATTATTAATGCTACTACGGAACTGGAAAGCTTATATCCAATTCCGAATGTATCCGACTTACATAGTCAAGTTTGTCTTGTGAGGAGTTAAACAAGTTTATGAACTTTGGTTAGATCAAAGTTAAGGACACAGTTTCAGAAGCGCATGCAAAAGCGTGAGTGGCACCTTAGTTCCATTTGGTGTCATGTCATCATGCTAACTAGAATCATTATTGTTTCTAGTGCAAGTGGGAGACTGTTGGAGATATGCCGTAGAGACAATGATAATTAAGTTTATTATTTATCTCCATGTTTATTATTAATGTTTATATATTTATGCTAAAACTGTATTGGGTACTTGTATAGCAAATACAACGTATGCAAGAGGAAAACCTCCAATACATGTGTAAAGATATGAACGGAAAAAGTGTTCATGGTCTTGTCTCTAAGACTAGCCTATCTTGTTGTTTGATGATCATGTTTTCCTGATCATGGACTTTGTATAAGTCATACAACTATAGGAGTGGATTATCAGAATGATAATAGCACTGAACCGACCCCCGTATGATATTGCTATGAGACAAATCGTCAACGATGAAGATAGCAATTATCATCTATTTAGTTATCGTTAGCTATATTCCTATGCTATGAGAATATCTTGTGACCGCTTATTCGACACTTGAGCTTTGATTGTCACCAACCGTCTTGTAGTAACATGGGACCATGATAAGTGGCTTTTGGGTTTGAACTAGAATAATGTATTGGAACAGAGATCGTTCAAGAATAGCACTTACTCCTCTAGACGATGGAGGGATACATCCTCTAGGCCATCTCAGTATTTATGTTGTCACCCAATCGTCTGGCCAGACACAGCGTGATTAATCACGGGACAACGTATATACGGAATGAGAAAAGAGAATGATATTGGTACGATAATTATATGTGTTATGATCGAAGGGTTTGATCACACTAGAGCACATTGTCTCAATCTCGAGATATCATTGGTATCGTGTACGTAAGGGGATTAAACGTAATGAGTAACACACAGGTTCTGTCGTTCACTCACAGACACAAGGGTGCCAGTACGAATGCCTAACCAACTGCTGGTTATTGTTCGGTAAGCTCCCGAATAATACTTTATGTTTGTTGAACCTTTCAGGTCACACACTTAAACTGTAGATCAATCTTTGATTGGGAGAATAAAGATGTAGTGTTAGTGGTAATGAGATTGTGTCGGAGTAGCTCCGATGTCACTAGGACTTGTTCCGGTGAATTATAAGTTAGAGAGAATGCGGACATCTAATGTCCCGAGATGATAGAAATGGTTTCTATCATCAGCAGATTTAATCCGAGTGCTTATAAAGAAGGAAATATTGTTCCGATGGTTTTGTCGACGTGTACTAGGTATCCCGGTTCATATAAATATGAGTTATATGATAAGTAATTGATTCCGGGAATTTTCCGTAAAAGGAAATATTCATTTAGGAATTAATTAGACAAAACAATTAATTATTTAATTAATTAATAAAGGGAATAATATTAATACGCGGTCGATATAGTCGTGGTAGATGCGAGTGCCGCGCCCGTTGCAGGCGCGAGCGCGGAGGGTCGAAAGACTCCCACTTGTTCCCATGGAGTTTCATGTTACCGAAGGACAAGCACATACCTCCATAGAGATCGGCGTATGATGCACCTAAAATGCATATACTTTTACAATCACTTTGCTCCATAATTTGTTCCAGAATCTTCCCATATTTGAATAAAACTGCTGAATCTGACGCTGTCTTTAGCAGGAAATAAAATCGGAGAAAAATACTGATGCATGTAAAATGCATACATGAACTTTGCATTGTTTTACTTATATTTCAATCATATTTGCATCATATAAGGCTTATATCAATGTTTTATAATGATTTTGGAAATATTTCATTGGTTTCCTATTTTTATGGAATTAACCCAGCATAGGCAGAAACTACTATTTTCTATATTTTGATGTTTCAGGGACCCAAAAGACGTCCAAATGACCTAATAATTTACGAGCATCAGTTTTTGGAAGGAACAAAGCGTAGGAGCGAAGGAAGCGAACAAATGGAGGCCCGTGGGCCAAAAGAGGGTGGCCCACACAGCCAGATTCCCACCGACTCCGTTGTCGTCGATCTTTTTCCACCGACTCTGTCTTGACCTAAAAACGACTATAAAAATAGTCCCCAACGCCCTTCGGAAAGAAGCGCCACCGAAACGCAGAAACACCAAAACAGAGACCTGGAGTTGCAGATTGGAGGGGGAAAACTCTGGGGGGGCGCTGCCGGAGTGGTCTCCATCTTCTCCAACGACTTCTCCACTGCCTCCATGATGAAGAGGGAGTAGTCCACCTCTGGACTATGGGTTTGTGGAAGTAACTTATGTATCTCTCAGCTCCTTGAGCTTCACTAATTAGTACCATATGAGCTGCTAAACATGATTACGGTCATCTATGTAATACCTTTGTGGTGGATCTTTTTATGAGTTAATATATGTTTGAGATTTGTGGCGCCCCGACCCGACTGCTATACAGTGATGCTGAGTGTCACCGGTTAAGCGATACAACCGGAGGTTACGGGTTTACCAATCCCCGGCCAAAACCTTTGGCAGGCGTTGCTCGGAATTGATCATCGGCAACGCAACACCCCGATTGATGCCTTAACACAGGCTCAACTATCAATGCATAATAGAGAGATCAAGACTTGTGGAACAACTGGCACATCACAGACTCTACGACACAAATCATTATAGTTCAACTCTTATAATAGAGAAAGATAGCAAAATACAACCAGAGGTCACAGACCCAACATTACAACATGCGGAAGCAAAATAAGTTGTTCTAAACAACAAGATCCAAATTATGGCCTCAGAGGCCTACAGATAAACATTCTAGCGCCAGCTGTTCCGGGATGTCCCAAGCTGCCACTTGGGAACCCCAGACTACTCGTCGACGTCCACAAAGAACCCACCTTCGAGGTCGGTGAAGTCCTCCTCTGAAACAAAACAAACGACGTTGAGTTCGGCGAACTCGCAAGATTATATAGAGCTTTAGCTCGATGAGGCTTTCAAAGTTTTATGGATGTTTTGCATAAAGCTGATTTTATTTATAAAACATAACTCCATGGCATCGACTAAGCAGAGTATTTTAAAAGAGGTAAGAAGTAACTCTTTTCTCTTGATCACCTTACTCATCACCAACCATCATCAACCACTGTACCTGTTCTACAAAGGCACCTCCCCGAATCACCCTCGAGGAAGTTAACCTTGCATTCTTGAGTGGTACCTTTAGTACCCAGTTTTTAATCATTCCGTTCATGTTATTCTATGGTCTTATCGTCCTTTCCCAAGTCGTCCATAACCGCGGACACGGCTTTTCGAAAAGATTTACCCTGCAGGGGTGTACAATGTTTGCCACGCGTACCGTCCGGCCCATTACCTGCGCATTAGTTCTCTTCCTTGGAAAGCCGGCTGGGTGGGAGCGGTGTCGACTTCTCCCTCGTCAAGGACTTTCTAGGATCATCAGTGGCGGCAGGACAGGTTCAGTGCCTCCAACACCCTGCCCCACGGCCACTTATTTTCCTAACACCACCATCCTCATCCCAGTTCATCCCACCATCATCACGCACGCGCAAATGGAAGCTCGAACTAGAGGACCCTGGCTAGCCCCGCCTGAGTTATTTAGTCTATGAGGGTTCCTGCAATTGCATAGGCCTCACGCATGGTTGCACGCTCAGTCTTGGTTCGGGAGGTAAAGAACTCGCACCTAGGCGGCGAGAACGAGACAAAGCACCACAACCACAGTGGCCTCTCATCCCCACATTTAAGCATTTTATTACCTGTCACCACAATTTCTCCACCATCATCCGAACATTTAAGCACCTGTTCCCAACATGATACATCCATCGGACGAATAACATGTAACTAAGCATGGCTAAGCATCAACATAGCATAGTTAAGTATCTCCGACCAACAATACAAACCTATGGATAATAGGAGGGAAAACAGGTAATGGCATCGGAATCTTAATGCAACTATAGGATACTCAAATCCAATAGAAATTGACATTTAGAACCGCATGCAATATTATAGTGGAGAAAATATTTGCGGAAACATAGGATAAGATATGCTCAGAGGGGGGATTATGCTTGCCTTGTTGATACGGCTGGTAGTACAGATCGTCGGGGTATCGCGGTGTAACCCCGGCCGCTTGATCTATCGAAGCATAACAATGGAAGAACAATCAATCACCACACGAGCTTTTACAAATGCAATGCGCAGACACATGATGACATGACATTTTAAATCCTCCGGATGAGGATTTTTCAACTACTCAATTTAAACGGAGTTCGGATGCTTAGAGGGGCACATCTCGAAGATACCGTGGAATTAAGTAATGTATCATTTTTACTTGTTAATGGAAATAGATGAACCCTATTGTTAACTTGCATATGAAAATGTCATGAGCATGTGAGAGATGCAAGGTGTAGGTGATTAAATCCTTAGTGCGAAACAAATTCAAAGTTTGAGCTGAAACAGGTTAAAAGGAGTGTCCGGATTCAAATCCGAAAAATTCCGGGTCTGGTTCCGGGAGCAATCCGGTTTCAGGTCCGGAGAATTCCGGGTGTGGCACCGGAAGAAATAAATCTGGAATTATTTCCGAGCCAAATCCGGGTGTATACCGGGTGAAAACGGGTGAGTCCAGTAGCTATTTCGCTAATCCGGAATAGAATCCGGAAAATTCCGGGATTGACACCGGGTTTTCCAGTTCGACGGGAAGTGCTACGTCTACGGCGATTCGTCGAACAAGAGGGAGATGGAGGAACGGAGATGTCCCTCAGGTTGCTCTACTCATCCTGGACGCATACGGGAGCTCGACGAGGAAGGAGGAGGCTTGACGGCGATGAATTCGTCCGCGACGTCCGCGGGGAAGCTTCGGCCGGCGGCAGGGAAGATGGCGATGGCGCGGTGGAACGGTAGCGCCTCGGGTCGATTCTTTTGGCGGAGATGGCGAGGGCGACGAGGCGGAGCTTCCTACGGTCTTCGTTTTGCTCTGGGAGGCTTCAGTCCGCGGCGACGAGCTCGGAGGCCATGGCGACCATGGCTCGCTCGTGGGGAGAAAGGGGAAAACGAGGGAGCAGGTGAGCGAGGGAGGGGAGCAGGTGGTGGCCTCGGTGGCTTGCTCTCCTCGCAGAGGAAGGCAGGGCAGAGGGGGTGTCACATCCCAAATTTAGAAACTAAGAAAAACTTAGTTTCACAAGACCCAAAATTCAGAACCAACAAAAACTTTTTGAAATGTTTCACTGATGATTGTGTTTTCCTTCCCATTGCTATGTTGAACCTAGTGTGACTTGTTGTTTAAATTGTTTGACTAGTAAAAGTAAGACGCAACCAATATAAAAATATATTTAACTTGGTGATCATGTCATGACAAGAAAAATATTCCATGTATCTTTTCCCTTCTTATTTTGGCCAACTCCATTTCAATGATAATTGGTTTAGCAACAACCAAAACTAATACCCATTATTTGGGAAAGTAAAAGTATTTCCAAAACTATGTGTTCCCACAAATGTGGAGATCTATATGCTATCTCCTATCTGTCTTTTAAACTTGAGATTTTCAAGTGTATACAACTCCCATTTTATAAACTCTTATTTTTACTCCATTTGAAAATAACACTAGTGGGAAATATATTACCCCACATATTTCTCTTCATCAAATCTTCTGAAAACTACTAAGTTATGAGTTGAGATACTCCTTAAAACATCATCTTGTCATAATTGAGGGTGATCATTTCTACAAGATAGCATTGTTAATTGTGGAAATGGTGGTATGATTGAATCTTGTGGTTTTATTTGTGTGGTCATGTTTGTGTTGTGGATCTTGTGGTGTTTGTTGCTTGTGAGGATAATTCCTCAGCTATGCCTAGCACTAAAGTAAAACACACTGACCACAATGGTGGAGTGTGACTTGAGAACAAAACAAGACCCCTATGATTACTTACACCCTCAAATTAAAATTCTTGATTAAAAGAAATGATCTTATTTAGATTCCCTCTCTACCTAATTCTCTAGTTTGGTATAACAATTACTTTATCTTATAAAATCCAGGAATGAGATGATAACCATCTCATCATCATGTTACTCTCTCCCCAAAATATCTAATCTCCAATTACAAAGATATTTCCATTTGTCAAATTGGTTTTATCCAAAAATAATATATTCAAATCTTATGAACAAGTATTGTTCAAAACATTTTATTTTCAAAAACCAAATTTTGTGTAGCCTCTACATGTAATGGGGAGGCCACAGGAATATTTTCAAATTTTTCTAAAATGTTTTAGTACCTCAAATAAATCCCTAAAACACTACTGGTTTTAAAAGAAATAAAAAGAAACAGTAAAAGGACTTAGATGTAAAAGGGAAAAGAAATCCAGGGGGTTATCGGCAAAAGTGGCGTCTTCTCTGTAGCAGCCCGTGGTCAACGCCGCGGTGTCGTCCTCCCGCGCGTCGCACGCCGCCCAGGCCCCCCCCCCCTCCGCTCCTTTGCCGCTTCGGTGAGGAGGATAAGAACGCCGAGCCGCACCTCTCCTCCCTCATCCACTCGTCCATTCCCCTGCCCCCTCCCTCGATATTTTCCTCTGCCATGACCGAGCCTCGGCCGAGCTCGAGCTCGCCATTGCCGCACGTATCGCCGCCGTTCTAGGGCGCCCCGAACAAATCCGAGACCGCTATCCTCTCCGCCTCTTCGTCCTCTTCATCTCCGTGCAAGGAATCGAAGAAGGGAGCCGTGCATCGAGCAGCCCGTCCGCGTCTTCCCCAACTCCGGCCGCCGCGCTTCGAGCAAGCTCGCCGCCGTTCCCGTCCACCTCAGCACCAACGAATCGCACCCACGCATCGAGGGTGAGCAGGCGCACCTCCTGGACATCTCCGTTTAACCCAGTTCGCCGTAGTTCGCCGCGTAGCCGTAGAATCCGTCGTCGTCCGCAGCTCGCCGCCGCACGACCTCGTCGCCGGAGCTTTTGCCGGCGACCATTAGGTCCACAACGCCGCCACTAGGTAACCCGTACTCGTGCGTGTCGGGTGCGAGTACTAGTTGGCCTCCAAACGCCGTAGAACGTCGAACCCTTGCACCTCACCGCCGGTGATCGCCGTGTCCACGCGCGTCGTCGCCGTCACCGTCTACTCCTCTTATTTACGCGCGCCCGTATACTAACAACAGCACCGCACTGGCCCAGTGGTCAGCACCACCGATCCGCGCCGCACTGTGCCGCGTCGCGGGTTCGAAACCTCGCGGATGCAATCCCCACCTTTTTCTGTTTTAATCCACGCTGACAGCCTGGCCCCACCGGTCAGCGACCGCGGTGGCCAGCGCAACCACACCCAGCCCAGTCAGCGCCAGCGCAGCACCTGGGCCCGCCTGGCAGTGGCTCTGGCTAGCCACGGGCTCGGTACCAAAAGTATACCACGTTTCTCTGGGAATTAAAAGAAAAGACAGAAAATAGGTTAAGTTTATAAAATGCATATCTTTTTAATTACTGCTCCAAAAATTACAAATGATATACCAAAATGTTCAGAAAAGTAAAACCTGTCTTTTGGTGTAATTCACCTATCCAAATAAATTAGTTATTTAATGTTTTATTAAAATAAAGAAAATGGCAGAATATAAAATAAATTGGAAAAATTCATATCTTTAAAACTAATGATCCAAAAATTAAGTTTGATCTATTAAAATGGTTAGCAAGTGATAACCTTCATATTCCAGCTTGTCTCCAAACATGGATAATTATTTTGTAGTGTTGTTTAAAATAAATTAATAAAAAGGGCAAAATTAAAAAGGGCTTTATAAATTAATCTGTAATGATTTCTGGAGCAAACCCAATTTTGCTAGGTTCCTAGTGTTTCACTTTATCATATCCTAACTTGGTATAATATTTTAACTCACAGAAAATATATAGTGACCTAACTTTTGTCTGAAGTATTTCCCGTTCAACGGCAGGTGCTTGTTGTTAACCTTCGCCTCAGATAGTTTTGTGATCGATGTACCTAGCTTGCGTATAGGCGATAGACTACTGATCAATATGAGGCCCTCGTAAGTGTAAATCCTAGTTGTTGCTCGAACGATTAGATTGACGCTTATGGTTGGTTACTTGTCGGTGTGCCACTTGTGGTTTGGTTTGCTTATTGATTGTGGTGTTATTCTCATGTTTGCGACGCTAGACATAAACACTACCGGAGTGGTCTTTGGAATGGAGTTATTGAGGAAGGGAAATTTGTTGAACCTGAAGATCAAGACCGAGATCACTTTGCTGAGCAAGGCAAGCTATCCTCTGAGCTTGCATTTATATACATCTATTTTGGTTCACATGTTTTACTTATAAAGAGCAAAAGTTATTTATATGGTGTTTGCCACAAAAGCTATGATTTTGAAAACCCTTTTCCAAATTATAAGTATATTATTTTGACACCCTCTATGGAGATATTAGATGGAAATTCTTTTTCAAACTATAGGATGGGAAAAATATTGTTTACTCAAAGCTCCTTTGAAAATACTCGTGAGGTTGTGGAATACCGAGATGTCGGTGTGGAAATGGAGAAGTGGGGAATGGTGATGTTTATGAAAAATGCACATTGTGTCTTTGTACTATGACGACCAATCTTACCCTGTGCGACCACATTTACCACATATGGGAAAAGGCGTAGTCATGTAGTTTGCTCTTATTAGTATGGGATACCTCATCGACGGAGATGACTCCGTTATGCATGAGGGGATGGTCCGAGGACCTACCCCCTGACCCGGGTCCTCACACAAGTTGGTGGGGAGGATAGAAGGTTCCACCATAAACCGCCGGACAAAACTATGAGTCCTCACACTTAGGGTTTCTGACGGGAAACTGGACTGGGTGTCGATGGAAAGTGTCATATGGGAAGGATCCTGTACTAGCATGAGCAAATGAGAGGCTATGGTCGGTGGCTCAACTTCGCATACACCTGGTATGGCGGGACGTGGCTGACACGATGAGTTACCGGATGGGTGTGGGAAAAGCGTGCTACCTCTGCAGAGGGTTAAAACTATTCGAATAGCTGAGTCCTCGGATATGGACAATTGGGAGACTGTCCTCTGACCATGTGCAAGCTTTGGAAATGTTTTAAGATTTGAAAATAAAATGGGGATGTGTTGTATCTGCAACTCTACCGACGGGCTGGTATGAGGTTGCTGGAGAATGATTGACCATGACAGGCTATGGTCGGGAAGTGAAGAGTTTTGTGATTTGAAAGTGGAAAATGTTTTATGCAACTATGCCAACGGGCCGGCATGAGGTTGTTGGGGTTGAGTGACCATGAAGGGTTATGGCCAGAAAAGGAGGAGTTTTTGGAGAAATAAACAAATGGTGATTTTCCGGGAAAAATATTTATAAAAGAGACTTCTTACCTTTTTCAACAAAGATGTATTTTCGGGAAACAGTTTTAAGAGAGAATTCTTACAAAGATAGATTTATGGGGAAAAGTTCTAAAAGCCTTCTTTTCTTTTTCAAGGAAGATATAGAGATTTCAAAACAAGGTTTTAATAAACAAAAGTATATCCTTCTCTTTTCAACAAGGATATAGAGTTTTCAAAGCAAACGAAGTTTTATTTAAACAATAAAAGAGTAGTGCCTGCTCATTTCGGTGGTAGTTTGCGAGTACTTAAATGTACTCATGGCTGTGTCCCTGGATATTCCCATGTCCAGAGTTCAAGAAGAAGTATGCTGAAGACCGAGAGATCGATGACGTCAATGCGAACTAGGGCGCTTCCTAGTCAGCTGCCCGTGGGGTTAAGGCAAATGACTTGGGCTCCACGCTGTTTGGTGATTTCCGCTGCAAGTACCTGTTGAAGTTATGACCTCAATCACGTAAGTAAATTTATTCGGTATTTATGGGTGTTCTGTGATACCAATTCGAGTTATGTGCAACAACAGACTGATCATGGGATTGTTGCAGGAAACATAACGAGTATCTCGGATACCTAATCCGGGGTCCTCACAGGGGAGCCCGGCTCGGGCGAGTCGTGCGGCAGCGGCACGGCGGCATTGCGCCAGTGGAGAGGAGAGAGACGATGGCGATTTGCGAAAAAACCCCCTGGCAGTTTCCCTCCATCATGGATAGGTCCTTTCCAGTGTTAATTTTAAAACCAGCAGCATTTCCCTGATTTTATTTAGGCACCAAAACATTTTAGAAAAATATGACAAAATTTGGGGAGGCTCCCCTTAGCCTGCAGAAACTCCACAAATTTTGGTGTCTCAAAATAAAATGTTTTGTACCTCTTTTGTTCATAGGGTTCAATTAAGACATTTTGCTAAAATCCAACAGGTGGCTCCTTTGGAATTTTTATGGCAATTGCAAAATATTACTTTTGAACTCTTGGAACTTCCTTGACAAATATAAGATGTCAAAGTAATTTTGTTTTGCAAGTTTGAGTGCCTTCATTATTTTGAAATTTGTTAGAGCAAGTTTGGCATTTTGTTTTTAAATGATGCCAAACCATTTAGGGTGTTGTTCAACAACTTAGAGATGGATGCCATGATCCAATGCAACACAAAAGCGAAAATTTTACTCGGTTTTTAGGTTCTCAAACTTTGGGCTGTTACAATTCTACCCCCCTTACAGGAATCTCGTCCCGAGATTCTAAGATTGCGGAAAGAAGTCGGGATACTCCTCACGAAGACTAGACTCTCTTTCCAAGTTGCTTCTTCCTCGGAATGGTGAGACCACTGAACTTTGAGGAACTTGGTAGTCTTGTTACGGGTCTTCCTTTCGGCTTCATCCAGGACACGGATAGGATGCTCGCGATAAGTGAGATCTTCCTGGAGATCTAGTTCTTCATGATTGACCCCATGGATAGGATCTTTGAAACACCGGCGAAGTTGGGAGACATGAAACACATCATGTACATTTGGGAAGATGACCGGTAACTCCAACTTATAAGAAAGATCTCCTCGCTTGGCCAGAACGGTGAAAGGGCCAACATAGCGAGGGGCCAATTTCCCTTTGATACCGAAGCGGCGAACGCCACGAAGGGAGAGACGCGGAGATAAGCTTTATCACCAATTTCATAGTGAATTTCCTGATGGTGCTTATCATAGTAGCTCTTCTGCCTAGACTGAGCAATCTTCAGATTCTCTCTTATGATTCTAACCTTCTCCTCAGCTTCATTGATCACATCGGACCAAAGAGTGCTCTCTCCGGTCTCGGACCAATTTAGAGGAGTGCGGCATTTTCTTCCATAAGAACCTCGAATGGAGCCATGCCCAGACTAGCTTGATAGCTATTGTTGTAGGAGAACTCCGCGAAAGGGAGATACTTTTCCCAACCCTTGCCAAAAGAGATTACACATGCCCTAAGCATGTCTTCCAACACTTGGTTCACTCTTTCGGTCTGACCATCAGTTTGAGGATGGTAGGCGGTACTGAAGTTGAGACGGGACCCCATAGCAGTTTGGAAACTCTGCCAGAACTTGGATACAAAGATACTTCCACGGTCCGATATGATCCTCAGAGGGACCCCATGCAATGGAACAATACGAGCCATATATAAGTCAGCAAGTTGACTTGCCCGTATATCATCACGGACTGGTAGGAAGTGAGCAACCTTGGACAGTCGATCAATGATTACCCAGATTGCATTGTTGCCCTTTTGAGATCGGGAAACCCGGTGATGAAGTCCATACCAATTTCATCCCATTTCCACTCGGGACTGCAATAGGGCGAAGAGTGCCGGCAGGCCTTTGATGTTCAGCCTTTACCCGTCGACAGGTGTCGCATTCAGCAACATACTTGGCAATTTCTCGTTTCATCCGAGTCCACCAGAATTGTGGTCGAAGGTCTTGGTACATTTGGTACTACCGGGATGAATAGAGAGAGGAGATTCATGAGCTTCTTGGAGGATCAGCTCCCTCAATTTTCGTTTCTTTGGCACTACCAAGCGGTCACCAAAATAAACAACTCCGGATTCATTGACAGAAAAACATTTGGCCTTCCCGCTAGCAATGTTCTCCTTGATTTTTAGAATACCCTTGTCACGGTTTGAGCTTCCTTAATCTGGTCTACAAGAGTAGATTTGATCTCCAGATTTGCAAGGTAGCCAGAGGGAACATTTCTAAGTTCAAACGAGAGAACTCTTCATGAGGGCAGGTTGGGCCTTTTCAATCATCAGATTGTTGCAATAGGACTTCCGACTTAGCGCGTCAGCCACGACGTTTGCTTTGCCGGGTTGATAGTTCAGACTCACATCATAGTCCTTGATTAACTCCAACCAACGCCTTTGCCTGAGATTTAAATCCGGCTGGGTGAAGAGGTACTTCAGACTCTTGTGATCCGAGAAGATCTCGCAACGGTTACCAAACAGGTATGGTCTCCATTGCTTCAAAGCATAGACCACCGCGGCAAGTTCTAGATCATGAGTTGGGTAGTTGTGCTCATGCGGCTTAAGTTGGCGAGAAGCATATGCCACCACATGGCCATCTTGCATTAGCACACAGCCCAAGCCTTGCAGAGAGGCGTCACAGAAGACGACGAAATCCTTGCTTGTGTCCGGCAGGACAAGCACAGGAGCGGACGTGAGTTTGGCTTTCAGTGTTTTGAAGCTCTCTTCAGCTTCGGCCGTCCATACGAACTTTTTATCCTTCTTGAGAAGGTCAGTCAGGGCCTTGGCTATCTTGGAGAAACCTTCGATGAATCGGCGGTAGTAACCCGCCAATCCGAGAAAGCTACGGATGTCCTTGACTGACATTGGAGTTTTCCAATCCAAATGGACTGAATCTTGTCGGGAATGACAGCCACACCATTAGCGGATATCACATGACCAAGGAAGACAAGATTATCCAACCAAACTCACACTTGGAGAACTTGGCATAGAGGCGGTGTTCTCGAAGTCGTGTCAGAACCAACGAAGATGTTCGGCATGCTCTTCATCGGTTTTGGAATAAACGAGGATGTCATCGATGTAAATGACGACAAACTTGTCAAGATAATCCATGAAGATGGAGTTCATGAGCCTCATGAAAGTAGCTGGAGCATTGGTGAGACCAAAGGACATGACGGTATACTCATATGAGCCATAGCGAGTAACAAATGCCGTCTTTGGAATATCCTCCTTTCTGATCTTGATCTGATGGTATCCTGACCTCAGATCCATCTTGGAGAATACGTTGCACCAGCTAACTGATCCAACAGATCATTGATGCGAGGAATAGGATACTTGTTCTTGATTGTCACCGCATTCAACGGTATAGTCAGAGACTAGACGAGGCACGGTAGAATCTCTCTTCTTGACAAAGAGTACCGGACAACCCCAAGGTGAACTGCTAGGCTGGATGAAATCCTTCGCTAACAGCTGATCAATTTGCTCTTTCAACAGAGCCAACTCTTCCACCGGCATACGGTAGGGCTTCTTGGAAATTGGAGCGGTACCGGGAAGTAGATCTATGACAAACTCCACACTTCGGTCAGGAGGCATGCCAGGCAATTCTTCCGGGAACACATCCGGGAAGTCACACACCACGTGTATGTCCTGGATTTCAGGAGGGGATTCGCCTTCCATAAAGCAAAGGAGGATCTCAGGTGAGTTGGGTATGATGAAGATGGAGGTCTTGAAGTGCAGACCAATACTCAACAATGTCGCCGGAAGAGTGGTCACGGTAATGGTCTTGGCAGCACAGTCGAGATTAGCCGGTATTTGGCTAGCCAGTTCATGCCCAGTATGACATCAATGCCACTTGACCTCAGAGCTACCAAAGCAAAGGAAAAGACGAGTAACCTATGTAATCTGGACCTCAGGAGTAACCCATCGGTTTGCCATTTGGAGCCAGGTGTGGAGATCACCAAGGGATGGCTCATCTTCTCGAACGGTATTTTGTGGTCTTTTGCAAACGCTATAGATATGAATGAATGCGATGCTCCAGAGTCAAACAAAACTGTAGCTGAATTGCCGTTGATTCGTAACTCACCCATGAGAACGCCGGGGTCCTCTTCAGCTTCTTCAGCAGAGACGTGGTTCAGGCGACCACGCACAATAGGTCCAGCCTTGCCAGCTGGAGTGGCAGGGGCTCGTGCAGGAGTTCCGTGATAGGTGCCTTCTGGGGGCACTCCCTGGAGTAGTGGCCAGCCTGGCCACAGGTGTAGCAGGTGAGTCCAGGTGGAGCAGGTAGCATAGGACGGTACCCACTCCCGCCTACCCCAAGTGTCGAAGTAGTGGGGCGCGGAGGTGGTGGCCTGTATCCCGCGGCCCTCGGCATGAATGGAGCACGCGGTACAGCGCTGTAGGGAACAAACACCCTGCGCTTCTTGCTCTCAGAACCCGAGGAACTCTGGTGGTCCCCGTGTGCGGGCCTCTTGGAAGCCTCAAGTTCCTTTCTTCCCTGCTCAAGAGTAAGAGCCTGGTTGAACAGCTCCTGGTAGGTCTGGAACCTGAAGGGCAGTAACTCATAGCGGAGCTGCGGCGTAAGACCCTTGCGGAACAGCTCTTGCTTGTCAGCATCAGTGGTCACGTCCCTTGGGGCGTAACGAGAGAGATGGTTGAACTCACAACCATAAGTGCGGAGGTCCATACGTCCCTGTTGCAAATCCAGGAACTCCCTCCTCTTCAATCCATGATCGGCTGAGGGATGTAAGCCGCACGGAAGGCAGTGCGGAAATCAGCCCAAGTGAAGACATGGTTGGCTGGGAACAAGCCACATGGCTTTCCCACCAACAGCCAGCTGCACCAACCAAGAGGTAGGTGGCAAAGTTGACTTGCTCGGCCACTGGGACATGCAGCGCGGAGAACTTGCGCTCCAAGGCGCGAAGCCAATCATCAGCTTCCAGTGGCTCCTTAGCATCAGCAAAGGTGGGTGGCTGCGAGCGCAGGAACTCAGTGAGAGTGTTGCACTCGTTCCTCCGTGCATTCTGCTGCACCAACTGCTCAACAGCGCTCATTGCGCCCACGGTTCTCCTCAATGGCCATCAAGACCTGAGCCATCGAGGGTGGTGGCGGTGGTTCCTCATCATTGTGGTTACCACGGCCTCCTCGAGCCATTCTGGAGATTTACAATGACACAGTTAGTATCTTCTCCGAATGGTTGAACAATAGCATTAGCGTCTACTCAAGTACACAGACTAGGGACGATAATATTGTGTAACAACGAACAAGGAATCAACAAGATAGAACTTGGGTCAAAGATCAGCATCATGTGCTACTAGCGAGAGTTAAGAAATCACAACTTAACACACTCTAGTTGGCACAATCCGGGACCTTATGTTCAAGTCCTTGGGTTAAAACCCAACAAAGGAGCAAATGATTAGACTCGGGAGAAACATCTGAGTTGATTTTAGATTGCAACGCAGCGGGAGCAACCGGACACATAACACTAAAGGTAGAACCCACCCAGTGTTATCCTACTAATTTTGAAGTAACAGTGAGAAGTAAAATTTAACTCAAATCGAGGTAAGATTGCTCCGAGATTAGAGGTAACCAGATAAGGAGTAAAAAGAATCCTAAGATGGTTTTCACAACTCATTTTTAGGTTAAAAATATTTTCACAAACACTAGACTCAACGTCGACCAGTAGAAGGGTTTCCTACAGGCAGTAGCTCTGATACCAACTTGTGGCGCCCCGACCCGACTGCTATACAGTGATGCTGTGTGTCACCGGTTAAGCGATACAACCGGAGGTTACGGGTTTACCAATCCCCGGCCAAAACCTTTGGCAGGCGTTGCTCGGAATTGATCATCGGCAACGCAACACCCCGATTGATGCCTTAACACAGGCACAACTATCAATGCATAATAGAGAGATCAAGACTTGTGGAACAACTGGCACATCACAGACTCTACGACACAAATCATTATAGTTCAACTCTTATAATAGAGAAAGATAGCAAATTACAACCAGAGGTCACAGACCCAACATTACAACATGCGGAAGCGAATTAGTTGTTCTAAACAACAAGATCCAAATTATGGCCTAAGAGGCCTACAGATAAACATCCAGCGCCAGCTGTTCCGGGATGTCCCAAGCTGCCACCTGGGAACCCCAGACTACTCGTCGACGTCCACAAAGAACCCACCTTCGAGGTCGGTGAAGTCCTCCTCTGAAACAAAACAAACGACGTTGAGTTCGACGAACTCGCAAGATTATATAGAGCTTTAGCTCGATGAGGCTTTCAAAGTTTTATGGCTGTTTTGCATAAAGCTGATTTTATTTATAAAACATAACTCCATGGCATCGACTAATCAGAGTATTTTAAAAGAGGTAAGAAGTAACTCTTTTCTCTTGATCACCTTCTCATCACAACCATCATCAACCATGTACCTGTTCTACAAAGGCACCTCCCCGAATCACCCTCGAGGAAGTCAACCTTGCATTCTTGAGTGGTACCTTTAGTACCCAGTTTTTAATCATTCCGTTCAAGTTATTCTATGATCTTATCGTCCTTTCCCAAGTCGTCCATAACCGCGGACACGGCTTTTCGAAAAGATTTACCCTGCAGGGGTGTACAATGTTTGCCACGCGTACCGTCCGGCCCATTACCTGCGCATTAGCTCTCTTCCTTGGAAAGCCGGCTGGGTGGGAGCGGTGTCGACTTCTCCCTCGTTAAGGACTTTCCAGGATCATCAGTGGTGGCAGGACAGGTTCAGTGCCTCCAACACCCTGCCCCACGGCCACTCATTTTCCTAAAACCACCATCCTCATCCCAGTTCACCACCACATCACGCACGCGCAAATGGAAGCTCGAACTAGAGGACCCTGGCTAGCCCCGCCGAGTTATTTAGTCTATGAGGGTTCCTGCAATTGCATAGGCCTCACGCATGGTTGCACGCTCAGTCTTGGTTCAGGAGGTAAAGAACTCGCACCTAGGCGGCGAGAACGAGACAAAGCACCACAACCACAGTGGCCTCTCATCCCCACCTTTAAGCATTTTATTACCTGTCACCACAATTTCTCCACCATCATCCGAACATTTAAGCACCTGTTCCCAACATGATACATCCATCGGACGAATAACATGTAACTAAGCATGGCTAAGCATCAACATAGCATAGTTAAGTATCTCCGGCCAACAATACAAACCTATGGATAATAGGAGGGAAACAGGTAATGGCATCGGAATCTTAATGCAACTATCGGATACTCTAATCCAATAGAAATTGACATTTAGAACCGCATGCAAATTATAGTGGAGAAAATATTTGCGGAAACATAGGATAAGATATGCTCAGAGGGGGATTACGCTTGCCTGGCTCAACGGGCTGGTAGTACGGGTCGTCGGGGTATCGCGGTGTAACCCCGGCTGCTTGATCTATCGAAGCATAACAATGGAAGAACAATCAATCACCACACGAGCTTTTACAAATGCAATGTGCAGACACATGATGACATGACATTTTAAATCCTCCGGATGAGGATTATTCAACTACTCAATTTAAACGGAGTTTGGATGCTTAGAGGGGCACATCTCGAATATACCGTGGAATTAAGTAATGTATCATTTTTACTTGTTAATGGAAATAGATGAACCCTATTGTTAACTTGCATATGAAAATGTCATGAGCATGTGAGAGATGCAGGGTGTAGGTGATTAAATCCTTAGTGCGAAACAAATTCAAAGTTTGAGCTGAAACAGGTTAAAAGGAGTGTCCGGATTCAAATCGGGAAAATTCCGGGTCTGGTACCGGGAGCAATCCGGTTTCAGGTCCGAGAATTCCGGGTGTGGCACCGGAAGAAATAAATCCGGAATTATTTCCGGGCCAAATCCGGGTGCATACCGGGTGAAAACGGGTGAGTCCGGTAGCTATTTTGCTAATCCGGAATAGAATCCGGAAAATTCCGGGATTGACACCGGGTTTTCCAGTTCGACGGGAAGTGCTACGTCTACGGCGATTCGTCGAACAAGAGGGCGATGGAGGGAACGGAGATGTCCCTCAGGTTGCTCTACTCACCCTGGACGCGTACGGGAGCTCGATGAGGAAGGAGGAGGCTTGACGGCGACGAATTCGTCCGTGGCGTCCGCGGGGAAGCTTCGGCCAGCGGCGGGGAAGATGGCGATGGCGCGGTGGAATGGCAGCGCCCCGGTTCGATTCTTTCGGCGGGGATGGCGAGGACGACGAGGCAGAGCTTCCTACGGTCTTCGTTTTGCTCGGGGAGGCTTCAGTCCGCGGCGACGAGCTCAGAGGCCATGGCGACCATGGCTCGCTCGTGGGGAGAAAGGGGAAAATGAGGGAGCAGGTGAGCGAGGGAGGGGAGCAGGTGGTGGCCTCAGTGGCTTGCTCTCCTCGCAGAGGAAGGCAGGGCAGAGGGGGGGGCCGGCTCGGGCGAGTCGTGCGGCAGCGGCACGGCGGCATGGCGCCAGTGGAGAGGAGAGAGACGACGGCGATTGGCGAAAACCCCCTGGCAGTTTCCCTCCATCACGGATAGGTCCTTTCTAGTGTTAATTTTAAAACCATCAGCATTTCCCTGATTTTGTTTAGGCACCAAAACATTTTAGAAAAATATGAAAAAAATTTGGGGAGGCTCCCCTTAGCCTGCAGAAACTCCACAAATTTTGGTGTCTCAAAATAAAATGTTTTGTACCTCTTTTGTTCATAGGGTTCAATTAAGACATTTTGCTAAAATCCGACAGGTGGCTCCTTTGGAATTTTTTGGGCAATTGCAAAATATTACTTTCGAACTCTTGGAACTTCCTTGACAAATATAAGATGTCAAAGTAATTTTGTTTTGCAAGTTTGAGTGCCGTCATTATTTTGAAATTTGTTAGAGCAAGTTTGGCATTTTGTTTTTAAATGATTCCAAACCTATTTAGGGTGTTGTTCAACAACTTAGAGATGGATGCCATGATGCAATGCAACACAAAAGCGAAAATTTTACTCGGGTTTTTAGGTTCTCAAACTTTGGGCTGTTACAAAATTGCAATAGTTTTGTTTCAGTTATGAAAGTAGATGCATATTATGTACCCCGTTCCTATTTACTTGTTTTGATCAAGCATGTTTATGAGAGCGTGTGAGGGATGATGTGTGCATTAGTTAGAGTAACGGGGGGTGGCTAGTGCGATGAAAGTGAGAGAAGTTCTGCGATTCACTTGTGTATGTTTACCTTAATTTGTTGCCTTCCTAGGGATAAAGAAAATACCTTGCTACCGGAGTTGTGGGTGACCATGCCACTTCTCCATGACTAGATCTAACATGTTCTTATTTTAACTTCATGTCAAAAGACTTAATGCTATACTCTGATTTTTCTTTATTATTGAGGTGTTATGATTTAGTTCGCATCTTGGTGGAGTATAAGAGAGACTAATAAACAAAAGGTCTCTATGTTAGGACGTGATGCCCATATAATTAGTAACTTGTTATTAAACTTTTGTGTTGCAATCTCATATGTCAACTCTGGTGTTCCATTGTCTACACTTTATTAAAAAGAGAGTGCATTCGTGAAACCATGAACCCCGGTCCTTTTTAATCATAATAAACACCTTTCCAACCACTTTTATCCATTTTCCATTTTCTGCCATTTTTAATCCTGAAAATGTTGATGTCAACTTCATTAGGAACTATGGTAATAATGGGTATGGTAACAACAATTATAACTCCTATAATAAACCCCATATATGCCAAACAAATAAGATACTAGTGGTAATGTTTCTAGTGATTTGGAAAACACCATTAGGTCATTTATATCTACTCAAAAGGAGCTTAATTAGGAATTTATATCTAAGTTTGAAAAACAAGACTCTTTGTTTGAAAGGGTAGATCAGCTTGCTAAGGAAGTCTCCTCATTAAGGAATATCATTACAACCCAAAAACATGAGGAAACAATTAAATATTGCCAAGAGGTTATAAATAAATTTTGGGAACACATTCATGAGCAAGAGAGAGTTGCTAAGGAAACTATTGGGGTAATGAAAGAGAGAAAAGTTGAGGAAGTTAAAATGCTTAGTGAAGTCAACGAACCATTGCTTGACTTAGAGAATTTGTAGATTGCATGAATTAATATCCATTTTACGAAAATTTGCAAGTGATTCTTCTATTAATGTTAACCAAGCTGGTTTTGGTTCTTATATTGCTAATCATGTCTTGAAAGAAAAGATTTCTAGGTACAACCAAGAGGCTATGATACCACCTAAGCTTGGGGATATTTGGATTCCCAAAGTACTAGTAGCCATTGGAAAAGAGAGACACCATGCTATACTTGATCTAGGATCTAGTGTCTCTGTTTTATCTAAAGAACTATATGAAACACTTGAATTAAAGAATCTTGAAAAATGCTCTATTGAACTTGCACTTGCTTATGATTCCATTAAACATGCTTTAGGAAAAGTAAGTGATGTTATGGTAGAGTTGCATATGACATTTGCACCTGTTGATTTTCTAATTATGGATATGGGGAATAAAACCTCTAGTCCAATTATTCTCGGAAGACCTTTTCTTCGTACCACAGGTGCTATCATTGATTCAAAAGAAGGGAATATGAAGTTTCAGTTTCCACACAAGAAATGCATGGAACACTTCCCAAGGAAGAGGGGCACACCAACATTCAAGCTCCCTCATGAGCTTCGTCCAATATGAACATCAAGTAAGAAGCCTAGCTATATGGCTATAAAGAAAACGCTTTGCGGGAGGCAACCCGGTTGTTTTTATTTGTCATTTTCTTTGTGTCCTCTTGCTGTAACAAGAGACTTAGTTTTTAGTTTTGTTTCTGGAATTTTTAATAAAGTGCCAAGTTTTACCCATTTTGGTTTGAAAAAGTTGCTTATAGCCTTCGAAGATTTTATTCCTGCAGGAATCTGTGCATGGTATGATTTTTATTTCTTATTTTGTAAATCCAAATGAGCTCATATTTGAACTGTAGTTGCAACTTTTCATCCTCTGTATGCCTGAATTTTTCGGAAATTTTCGACAAAGTTAAGTAGGGTAGAAAAATACGTTTTGCTGCTACTGCTATTTTTCTGGACAGATTCTGTCCCATTTTGTTTGATGCATGCTTTGAACTTTTAACTTGAATCTTTTTTATCCTATTGAGTTTATGAGTAGGCATACAACATAATACACTTTCTGGACATTAATATGAATTTTTGTTTAAGGATTACATGCAGCAAGAAATCTATTTGTCTATCACTACTAATGCTACCTCACAGAAAAGAAATGGGAGAAAAGGTGTTTTGAAGTTTTTTCACAGGGATTAGAGGAGATGTGATGTCTACGCACGCTTCTATTCTTGTAGATAGTGTTGGCCCTCCAAGTATAGAGGTTTGTAGAACAGCAGCAAGTTTCCCTTAAGTGAATCACCCAAGGTTTATCGAACTCAGGGAGGTAGAGGTCAAAGATAACACTCTCAAGCAACCATGTAATTAAGATACAAGAAGTCTCTTGTGTTCCCAACACCCCTAATACACTTGTCAGATGTATAGGTGCACTAGTTCGGCGAAGAGATAGTGAAATACAAGTAATATGGATGATTATAAGTAGTAATTGCAATCTTAAATAAAAATGGCAGCAAGCAAACATGTAGTAAAACTTGTTGTAAACGGTGTTTCAATGCTTAGAAACAAGGCTTAGGGATCATACTTTCACTAGCGGACACTCTCAACAATGACATCATAATTGAATACATAAGTATCTTCTCTTCACTATGCTACTCTGAACCACACTCCGGTTGGATAACGAACACCAATTCATTGCGTAGGGCTGCAAAAGCACACCTCAAAGTCTGAGTAAACAAACACCACAATTCCAAGGAGACATCCAGCTCAAATTATAACTCATGATAAGTATTTATGCAAACTTTAGCCTAAGAGCCACACACGGTGCGCACACTGTCATCTTCACACCGTGGGACAAGGTGACTCCGGAGTTCACATTAATAAAATCACTTGAGTAGCATAATAGATGAAGAGTAACATCTACTTATTCAACTAGATTACAAAGCTCGTGATCACATAAAGATCACACCATAGGAGAGAGAGATAAACCACATAGCTACCGGTAGAGCCCTCAGCCTCGGGGAAGAACTACTCCCTCCACATCGTGGGAGTCAGCAACGGTGATGAAGATGGCGGTGGAGTCGATGGAGTCCCGGCAGGGTGCCGAAACAGAGACTTCTGTCCCCCCGAATTAGGGTTTTTTGTGGCGGCGGAGCTACGGAACTCTTGTGGAGAAATCGTCGATTGTTTTAGGGTTTTCGAGGCAAGAGGATTATATAGCCGAAAGAGAGGCGTGAGGGGGTGGCCGAGTCGTCCTCACCACGTCACGGCGCCGCCCCCCTACTGACCGCGCGACAACATGGTGAGGAGGTCGTGGGCCTCCCCCGGGCTTGCCCTTCTGGCTCCGTGTACGTGTCGGGAAAATAGGAGGTTGGGCTTTTGTTTCGTCCAATTCTGAGAATATTTCCAGAACAACTTTTCTGAAACAAAAAACAGCAGAAAACAGGAACTGCCACTGTGGCATCTTGTTAATAGGTTAGTCCCAGAAAATGCATAAAAATGATATAAAGTGTATATAAATATGTAGCAATTGGCATAATATAAGCATTGAACATCAGAAATTATAGATACATTGGAGACGTAACAAGCATCCCCAAGCTTAGTTCTACTCGTCCTCGAGTAGGTAAAACGATAACAACAAAATAATTTCTGAGGAGACATGCTTTCACACAATCTTGATCAAATAATATTGCAAGGCTGATGTCATGAATGAAGTGACTCAAAGCAATGGTCTATAGTTTGCTAACAAATAGATAAAGAGTAAACAACTGAATCATATAATCAAAAACTTTTCATGAATAGTACTTTCAAGACAAGCATCAAAAAGCTTTGCATAAGAGTTAACTCATAAAGCAATAAATTCTAAGTAAAAGGCATTGAAACAACACATAGGAAGATTTAAGTTTAAGCAATTGCTTTCAACTTAGAACATGTATATCTCATGGATAATTGTCAACACAAAGTAATATAACAAGTGCAATAAGTAAGCATATAAGAATTAATGCACACAAAGTAGACACAAGTGTTTGCTTCTGAGATAGAAAGAAGTAGGTAAACTGACTCAACATAAAGTAAAAGAAAGGCCCTTCGCAGAGGGAAGCAGGGATTAAATCATGTGCTAGAGTTTTTTAAGTTTTCGAAATCATATAGAGAGCATAAAGTAAGTTTTTGAGAGGTGTTTGTTGTTGTCAACGAATGGCAGTGGGCACTCTACCCCACATGTCAACCAGACTTTCAAGAGCGGCTCCCATGAAGGACGTTATTTCTACCCAAGGGTAGATAATCCATCTTCTCTTTTGTTTACACATGCACATTTATAAATTGGTATGACACTCCTCCCAACCTTTGCTTACACAAGCCATGGCTAACCGAATCCTCGGGTGCCTTCCAACAATCACATACCATGGAGGAGTGCCTATTTCATATTGTTTAACACTTTGAAAATTGCTTCTGATAAATCATGGCAAAACATGTGAAGAGAATTAAGCGGTTATAGTTGTAATTAATTGGGACTGGGCACCCCATTTGCCAGCTCTTTTTGCAAAATTATTGGATAAGCGGATGTATATGGCACTAGTCCATTGGTGAAAGTCTGTCATGAGTAAATGACAAGGTGATAGAGAAATAGCCACATACTTCCTCATGAGCTATAAAACACTGACACAAATAAGGAGTAATAAAGTTTTGAATAGTTTAAAGGTAGCACATGAAGTATTTACTTGGAATGGCAGGAAATACCACATAGTAGGTAGTTATGGTGGACACAGAAGGCATGGGTTTTGGCTCAAGGTTTGGATGCACGAGAAGCATTCCATCTCAGTACAGAGTTTAGGCTAGCAAGGTTGTTTGAAGCAAACACAGGATATCAAGCAGTACATCAAGACTTAAATAAAAACATATTGCAAGCATTATTAGACTCTACACTGTCTTCCTTGTTACTCAAACACTTTAACAGAAAATATCTAGACCTTAGAGATACCAAACATGCAAACCAAATTTCAACAAGCTCTACGGTAGTTCTCCACTAATAGGCTTTAACTACATGATGCAAGAGGTTAAACATGATATACTTGAGACCTCAAAACAATTGCAAAACATCAAATTATCCAAGACAATGATCTACAAGAATGAGTTTGTGTAACATCCCAAATTCATAAGCAGAGAAGTATTCCAAAAATGTGGGCCAACAAAGACTTTTGTTAAGTTATATGTGTTGGTTATGCTTGTTGCTTGTGTATTATACTTGTGACATTATTTCTTGTTGCTTGTAATGTGTTTGCTTGAATTGAAAATTTTAAATACAAACACAAAGAAATTGAAACAAGAAATAAATCAAAGTGACAAGTGTGTCACCTAAATTCTCCACGTATAAAAATCCAATTTGTTTTAAACAAAAATTCAGAAGAGTGGTATATGAAAACCCTTATTTGAATTCTTACTACTTATCTCTCTCAAATACTATTTTCAAACTAGTTTTAAAATTCAAAAGTAAACAAAGTAGAAATAAATTAAAATGCCATAATTGAAACACTATAAAAGAAAATGTTTCAAAACATTTTATTTTGCAAAGCCAATTTTTGTGGAGCTTCTGCACATTATGAGAAGGCCCCACAAATTTTGCCAAATTTTTCTAAATTGATTTAGTGCCTCAAATAAAATCAAGAAGTACTACTGCAAATAACAGAAGGACTAAAAAGTAAATAGAAGAAAGAAGAAGGAAAAGAAGCCACGCACAGGAGCCAGGGGGTTTTTGCAAAAGTGTCATTGTCTACCTCCCCTAGCTCACTGTGGACGCGCGTGTCACCGTCGCCGCAACTCGCTCGACGCCGTTCCCAGGCCCCCAGGTCCCCCCTTGCCCGTAGCCGTCCACGCTCCGTGCCTCTGCAGCCGCCGCAGTCGCTCGAGCTCTCCCTTGACCCAATGCCGCCCCCTGTCTCCCGTTTCTCCGCCGTGGTTAAACGGATGGCACCGGCCAAAATTGGCCCAGCTCGCTGCACATCGCCACGCAATCCTCTACGCCGCGAACCTAGCCCACGCCCGGACCCCCCAGACACCGCGCGCCGGCCTCTCCCGCCCTCTGGACGCCGCTGGACCGCGACCACCGTGCGTCGCCGTCGCGCCTATTTAAACTCGAGCCCGCACCTCGCATTTCCCCACGCCCCACTGCCTCTCCCTTGCTCCACCACACCCTCCACTCGCCCGTGCACCACCAGGAGGGCGGAGCCGCTGCCGCGAGCTCGCTGCTGCTCGTGCCCGTGCTCGACAGTCCGAGGTAGGCGACGACGCAGCCGCATCTCTGCTCTGCTGTAGCGTACCTGCACTTAAAAATATGGCAAGGTACCTGTGTATAGTGCAAACCCCTGGATCGTTTCATTTGCACACACAGTTTAAGATGTAGTATCACAACAAAGTATCATTATTACATCGAAGGATCCAGACTTGGTAAAATATTCATTACAACTTGCATAGCATATAGCTAGCTTGAAAGAGTAAAGCAGCGGAAATAATAATCTTCAAGGAGTCCTCATCCTTTGCATGTGCCACAGGCGAAAACATGTTGGTTGCAGACTCGAAACCTTAACGAACCTTACTCGTCGTCAGAGCAATCTGCAACAAATAAAATTTGCAACAGAGTGGGTCAGAACCATTAAAAATGGATCTGGCAAGTGACACTATGTGGACACTTAATGGAATAAATCTATAGCCTATATGCATATTTGGCTGGTGGAGTTCAGGGCTGTTTTGCATAAAAGCCAATTTTGCCTAACACTTTGTAAAACATTTTCTTCAAATGTTTGAGACAATATGGCATTAAATCCATAGTCTCGTCTACCCTTGTTCACCCATCAAAATTTTACTTAGAGAAATAAGATGTTGGGAGCCTCCGTTGCCATCCTTGATCAGCTGCATGAATTGTCCGTAACCGGGGACACGGCTAAGTACTTAGATTTAACTCTGCAGAGGTTGTGCACTTTCACCATTAGACCCAACAAACCCAAACTATCCTCAAGCATTCAATTTGTGCTAAGGAAAAGGAGAGAGTTGAGACGAGACTTTTCAGAAGCATTTTCCCATCCCATACCGACTTGACGCACTCCCATTCTAACCATTCTACCACCACCTGTCAAGTCGGGACGAGTCCACACAACTTAATCCATCTAGCCAGAGCCCATATGACTAATGGCTGCACGGTAAGCAACTTCACTTAGAGAAACATTGGTCCCTTTAATCCTGGGTGGCAAACCACAAGTGAATATCCCTTCGGGACAACACTCAACTCTCGTCATCCAGTCAATACCAAATCCACCCAGGTGATTCATTTTAACTTAGTAGAATTTAACATTTCAATAAAGCACTTTTGCATAGCATCAATTTCTACTAAGTTGTCATGGGTGCTAGACACAACTAGTATAAAGGAGATAGTAGGTTTAGCATAGCAATACTATCCAACACATGCATATAAAGAAATATTCTAAGTCATGCATAGAAAAATACTTAGGAAATTTATGGGGGTGTGCCACTTGCCTTGGCAATAGGGAGTGTAGTAGTAGCAGTTGCAACCACCTTCGTCTCTCTCCAGAATTTCTAACAAGTCAAACAAACCACAAATAAACATACAATCATAAATGCAACACTAAGAAAAATTATGATGTGCATGCGATGCAGGATGATACAAAGAGTTATGGTATGCAAGACAAGCAAATAATTACGGAAGGAGACATAAACTAACTTAATCCAAAAGGCTAAGGCAAGGTCAAGCTCAAAGTAGACTTGATCAAACAACTTGACAAAAGTTGTAAGGCTATTCTTAGTCTTCACAAGTTTGGTCTTCAATTAATCTTCAACTCCTTTGCAGCTTCATGTATCTTCCATGGTCTTCAATTAGCACTCTAAGAACTTAGTCTTAATCACCAAGGACTTGGTCTATGTCCAAAGTGAGACAAAAACAGAAAGAAAGAAGATAGTAGTTGGTCTTCGAGGAATCTTCTCCTTGCTTCCTTGTAGCTTTCCTTGATGTGATAACTTCATTGCAATTTGTAGACTTGATGGTTCTGAAGACTTGATGATGTTGGCAGAAGGTTGATCTTGAATATAACTTAGCCACCATGAAGTTTAAGAGAAGGAGGAAGAAAGGAGAGAAGGAAATGAAGACTTGGAAAATGCAGCTGGTTGGTCTTCATGAACTTTCTCTTGATTTCTTCTAAGTCATTTCTTCTTGGAGATGCTTCTGCAGTCTTGTTTACAAGCTAAGTCCTTCCTTGATTTCTACTAATTTCTAACTTAGTGGTTTTTGACTAGGAGAGTCATAGTAGCTAACATGTATCCTCAAAATTTCTAAGGAGGAAGTCATGTAAGAAGTACAAAAATAATACTAAGGACTTAATATGCATTCCATGAAATTATTCTAAGGAATGCAAGCAATGAAAGATGGTCCAAAATAACTAAGGACCAAGGGTCAAACAATAAGTCAAGAATAATTTCTAAGGCAAAATTAACAAAATAAGAGGTGCCAGATTTTCAATGGAAAGTATGCAAAGCATAAGTTGATAATTTTTCTAAGGACAAACTTTTGTGGTAGCAAGTACTTAGAACATTTCCTAAGGGAAACAAAATAAGTTTTCAGGATGCTAAATTTTTCTAAGGAAAATATTTAGCACTTTTAAGGTGTTGAAATTTTCTAAGAAAATTTCTAAGGAAAAGTGTTGTCAAATAATTATCAAATATTTTCTAAGGAAAAGAATTACTTTGTTTGGAGAGGCAAAATATTTCTAAGTACTTTTAGTGATCAAAATATGACTAAGTCATTTTATTAGTCAAATAGATGAAGAAAAAATAATTTTAATCAATTTTAATTATTAAAATAACACCTAAAAAGCATTTAATCAATATTAATTACAAAAATCATAGAAAATACTTTTAAAAAAATAGTAGAGTATTCCTACGGCCAAGCATTAATTAAACAAAGTTAAAGCAATTGGATTTGCCCAAAAATCAATTTTTAAATTTAAGTTAAGTCAAATTTACTTAAACAACCATTTTTAAAATTGAACCAAAATAAGTTTGACAAAACATAAAAATAATTATGCCAAAAGTTTCTACGTGTCATAAGCTTTCCAGAAATATAAAGTTTGCAAAAATTGGCCGAGCCAATAAAAAGTAGTGATGGATCTAATCTACAGGGACCTATCTGCAAAACCGCCAATTAGAAAGAAAACAGAGAAATTCTTCTCCCCGCTGGCGCTGACGAGGCGTTGACGAGGCGTGACTTGGCGCTGACGGTGCGCTGACAAGGCGGCTGACGTGTCACGATCTGATTCGCCCGTTCCCCTTCGCAGATGCTTCTAATCTAAGCCGTTAATTCGCGATCTAACGATCTAGATCTATTTGACTTAAAAAGGGCGCCGTGGCTGGCCGGAGTTGCTCCGGTGGCCGAGATTTGCGGCGGCGCCATGGCCGGAGTAGACAATCCAGCGCTACAGAGAGACAAGGAAGGGGAAAAGCATACCGACGGATGCAGGAGATGAAGACGAACTCGACGATGCAGAAGGGGGTGGCGCGGGCGCTTCTGGTGGTCGAGAATAGCTCGCCGGAGCTGGAGAAGCGGCGGAGAGCTCCTGTCGATGAAGCTCCGCCTGATTCTGTGCACGAAAAAAATCACGGGACAAGATCAGGGATGTGCGCAAGGAAGAATTACGAAGAAAGGAGGAGATGGGAGAGCTCGGGGTGGCTGGTACTCGCCGGACTCGAAGAAATTCGCCGGCGCCCGTGGCGGCACGTCGAGCTTGAAATCGAGCAGCCTGGGGGCTCTCGAGTTGCGGTTTTTGGGGCAAAAGATAACGGAGGGTGCGGGGTTTATATGGGGCTCGAGAGATTGGATAGAAAACGTTTAAACGCGACGAATTTTCTCCGGATTTGGCTAGGGTTTCGGAGTTCTTTCTTGCGCGAGAGGTTGAAGACTGATTGCGTCACGGCTTGCGTCATGGGTGGGGCCCACCTGGCAGTGAGAGAGAGAGAAGCTGGGTTGGAGTTGGGTTGTGCTGCGAGGGAGGAAAGATGGGCTTCGGCCCATCTGGCTCGGAAACGTATTTTTTTTTCCAGAATCGCTTTTTATTTTCTGTTTTTAACCAAATTCAAATAACTTTTGATTTATAAAACCAAATCCACTCAAACCAAATTCTATAGTTTTGAAAAATCAAAGTCCTTGTTTTGAAACCTTCAAATAAAATTTCAAATATTATTTTATCACAAGAATTTTTGAAATGTGGTTAAAACGAATTTTGAGACTTAATGTCTATTTTAAAATATAGGTTTTAGAACACAAAATTTGTTTCTCAAATAAAACACCACACAAGTAAATTTGGAATTAAAAATACTTTCTAAATAAGTACTATCAAGTCACAGCCAAAATTTGAATAGAACAAATAAAAACAATAAAAGTCCAAATAATATATAAGGCATAACTTGCCCTTTTATTATATTTTCTTAAATATGTTTTCAAGTGGAATTATAATTCCCATTTTTGAAATATCCAAATGCATACAATGCTATATTATGATGAATGCATGCATGATTTTTTCTTTTCAAAGCAAAATACATAATAGTTTTCAAAAGTTTTAAATTTTTCAGATGTAGCGTACCTGCACTTAAAATATGGCAAGGTACCTGTGTATAGTGCAAACCCCTGGATCGTTTCATTTGCACACACAGTTTAAGATGAAGTACCACAACAAAGTATCATTATTACATCGAATGATCCAGACTTGGTAAAATATTCATTACAACTTGCATAGCATATAGCTAGCTTAAAAGAGTAAAGCAGCGGAAATAATAATCTTCATGGAGTCCTCATCCTTTGCATGTGCCACAGGCAAAAACATGTTGTTTGCAGACTCGAAACCTTAACGTAAACTCACTCGTCAACTGAACAATCTGCAACAAATAAAATTTTGCAACGGAATGGGTCAGAACCATTAAAAATGGATCTGGCAAGTGACACTATGTGGACACTTAATGGAATAACTCTATAGCCTATATGCATATTTGGTTGGTGGAGTTTCAAGGCTGATTTGCATAAAAGCAAGTTTTTCCTATCTTTTATAAAACACTTTTATTTTGTCAAAAACAGGTATGGCATGAATACCATCCTCTTGTCTACTTTTGTTCAACCTTCACACTTTTATTTCAGAAATTGGAGTGTTGGGAGCCTCCGTTTCATCCTTGATCAGCTGCTCAAATTGTCCGTAACCGGGGACACGGCTAAATACTTAGATTTTACACTCTCGAGAGGTTGTGCACTTTCACCACGAGACCCAACAAACCCAAACTATCCTCAAGCACTCAATTTGTGCTAAGGAAAAGGAGAGAGTTGAGACGAGTCCTTTGGGAAACAGTCCCCTGTTCCTCTGGGCAGACCCAAAGATATTCATCTACTGAGACGTGCCGGAATCAGGTTCCTAGAACTTACTTAGTCAAGGCAGAGCCATAATACCAAGTGGCTGCACTGGAAGCATCTTCACTTAGAGAAAACTTTGGTCCCTTTAATACCCTGGGTGGCAATCCACAAGTGAATAAACACTCAACTCTGTCAGCCGTTCAAGCCCAATTCCACCCAGGTGATAAATTTACTTAGTAGAATTAAGCTTTCAATAAAACAACTTTGCATAGCATCAATGATTCTACTAAGTTATCAATAGGATTCTAGACACAACTAGTGTAAAAGTATTATGGGCTTAGCATATAGTAATAATACTATCCAACACATGCATATAAAGAAATACACTAAGTAATGCATATAAAAATACTTAGGAGATTTCATGAGGTGTGCCACTTGCCTTGGCAAACAGAAGTGTAGTAGTAGCAGTTGCAACCACTTTCGTCTCTCTCCGGAATTTCTAACAAGTCAAACAAATCACAAATAAACATACAATCATAAATGCAACACTTAGAAAAATATGACATGCATGAGATGCAGGATTATACTAAGAAATGTGGTATGAAAGACAAGCAAAACAAAATAAGGGAAAGACAACAAAATAACATTATCCCATTCAGCTAAGGCAAGGTCAAGGTAGAGTAAAATAAATTTGATAAAACCACCACTTGAAGGTTGTAAAGATACTCTAAGTCTTCACAAGTTTGGTCTTCAAAAAAAATCTTCAACTCCTTTGCAGCTTCATTGATCTTCAAATAGCACTCTATGAACTTAGTCTTAAACACCAAGGACTTGGCCTATGTCCAAAGTGAGACAAAAATAGAAAGAAGAAGATAGAAAGAAGTAGTTGGTCTTCTAAAATTCTTCTCCTTGCTTCCTTGTAGTTTTATTTGTTGTGATGACTTCATTGCACTTTGTGGACTTGTTGATTCTGAAGACTTGATGATGTTGGCAGCAACAAGGTTGGTCTTGAATAACTTAGCCACCAGGGAAGAAGAAATAGAAGGAGAGAAAGACTTAGAGAAAGTAGGGTGGTTAGTCTTCATGAACTCCCTCTTGATTTCTTCTAAGTACTTTTCTTCTTGGAGATTCTTCTGGAGTCTTGTCTTCTTGGCTAAGTCCTTCTTTGGTCTTTCACTAATTCTAACTTAGTGGTTTTCCACTAGGAGGGTCAAAAGGCTAACATGTATCCTCAAAATTTCTAAGGAGGAAGTCATGTAAGAAGTACAAAAATAATACTAAGGACTTAATATGCATGCCATGCTTATGAAAATGCTCTAAGGAATGCAAGAAATAAGGATGATCCAAAATAACTAAGGACCAAGGGTCAAACAATAAGTCACAAATAAATTCTAAGTAAAAGTTAATCAACATAAGCGAGGCTAAAATTCTCTAAGGAAAAGTGTTGTCAAAACACTTGTCAAAAATTTACTAAGGAAGAAAATAGTTTTATTTTGAGAGACAAAATATTTCTAAGTACTTTTTATCAACTAAAATCATCAAAATATGACTAAGTCATGTTTCAGTCGAAATATAAGAAGAAAATAATTCTTAATATATTTTATTAATTAAATAACACCTAAAAAGCATTTAATCACTATTTACTCAAAATTCATTAAAAATAATTTTACAAAAATAATAGAGTGTTCCTACAGCCAATACTTAGGCATACAAAACTATGGCAAAAGAGTTTGCTCAAACATCTATTTTTAAATTCAAATTATAGCCAAAATACTATTTAAACAACTTTTAAAATTTATCCAAATTAATTTCGACAAAACCTCAAAATAAATATGCCAAAAGTTTCTACGTGTCATAAGCTTTCCAAAAATATTTTATTTGTAAAATTTGGCCAAACCAATAAAAAGTAGTGATAGATCTAAGATTTAGGGTTTTTCTGCAAAACTGCCGGTCTTCGGTTGACTGTTGACTCTGACCGCTGACGTGGAGGTTGACTCGCTGACGTGGCAGACTGACTGGGCTTTGACTACGAATTTTGACCAAAAATAAAGTTGCTCGGATGGAAAAACATGCTTAATGAAAGTTGTAGAGAATTGCATGCTCTTTCTAACTATCACAAATATACCATAAGTGGATGAATAGATTGGGCACAAATCGCAAATTACCTTTCTGATCTGAAACTTCAAACTCGAAAATCTCCTAGCTCGCTTGACCAAAAGAGGTGAGGCTTGGGGCAAAAGAAAGGTCTTGATCAGGGGAACAACTTTCCTAACTACGGCCCGAAGATTTGAGATTGTTTTCTCCTCCGAAAATCGTCAAATGCAAACTGTATTGTACAGAGAATTCCGTACGTCAAAACCAAAAGAGTGCAATAGCAAAGTTGTAGGTAAGGGTTAGATCTGACTTCTCGCCAAAGGAATTTCGATTTGAAGAACCGAGCGCGAAGAGATCTAAGAAATACGACTTCAGATCTAAAGGATGGCGATTCGAAATTCTTCCTCCATGGTTGATGAAAAGAGTTGAGGTTCTCGGGATGGAAAGATATTGAACATATCTGCAATATTGCTTCAGCCTCCGGTGCGATTCGAGATCGTTTTGGTGGGTAAATAAACGAAATACGATTTTGCTGGTTAGGGTTTCGGTGGAACGAAAAGGGGAAGAGAGATGACGGCGGCTACAGGGGTTTATATAGGCCAAGGGTTGGTGGAATAGCTTGGGCTCGAAGTTATGAACGCGTAGGATCAAACGGATCCGGATTTGGAGTTATATTTATCAAGAAAAAGGATTTTAAGTGGAGAGGATTTGGAATTCTGGAAAATCCTGAAATTTCCATCGGGAACCGAGTTCGGTCCGGCTAAGCTTCCTAGATGGGCCAGATTTCAGCCCAGCCAGAAAATACAAAGAAAGGAAAAAAAACAGATGGGCTGGCTGCGTGCGCGCGTGCGGCAGATAACGGGATGGTAGGTGGGCTCGGCCCAATAGGCTGAGCGCCCTTTTTTTCTTCTTAAATCCTTTTTCCTTTTCTGTTTTCTGAAAACAGTAAAACATTTATAACTTTTGTTTTAAAACTCCAAATGACCTCAAACCAATTTCTAAAAATTTGTAAAAACAAAACCTGTCTGTTAGAACTTTCAAATACACTTTTCCAAAACATTTCAAAATTCGAATTTCAAATAATGTATAAAGGTTTAATTAGAGCTTTATGCTAAATTTTATAAGTAGGATTTTATAAATTCCTTTTGAACTTTATATTTAAAATTCAAAACAAAATATGAGTAATAAGATTCCATATCCCTCCAAGATAATTTTTCACAAAGTCATTTTGTTTATAAAAGAATTCGATAATTCAAAATGAATTCAAAACTCAAATTAAAATCCAAATAAATATTTTCTTTCAAAACAAAACTATTAAACTTAAAAATAGAGAATAGGTAAGTAATAGAATAACTTCCCATTCATACAAACAATTCACAACCAAACATTAGACATTACAAATAAAACCATAATAATTAAAAATAATATATAGGGCATCACCTGCCCTTTTAATATATTTTCTTAAATATGTTTTCAAGTGGAAATAATTCCCCACTTTTGAAATTTTCAAATGCAAGCAATGCTATATGATGATGAATGCATGCATGATTTTTCTTTTCAAAGCAAAATACATAATAGTTTTCAAAAGTTTTAAATTTTTCTGATTTTTCAACTTTTTGAAAAACTTGGGATGTTACATACTACCACCCTTAAAAGGAATCTCGTCCCGAGATTCGGGAAGGCTAGCAAAAGGTTGTGACTAGGATATCTGGGTGGCTACCACCCTTAAAAGAAATTGGTGTTGGCAGTCAACTTCAAGATGCAAACTTGATTGATAACGTACCGTTCACCAGGCTAGGTTCCTCAAAGACTTCTTCCACCTTGGTGTGGTTCACATATCCTTTACCAAAAGGATTGGGTTTGGCAGCTGCTTCAGCTCCTTTCTTTTCTGGGCATTCATTGGCATAATGGCCCTTGTTGTTGCACTTGTAGCAAAGCACTTGGCTGATATCTCTCTTGTACTCGGAATTTCGGCGGTGCTGTCCATTATTATGCTGATGGCCAGCACGTCCATTTCCCTTGTGGTCTCCATTGTTTCCTTTGGATCCACCGTTGTGATCATGATGTTTGAGGTGACTCACTTTATTATGGTGATTCCTCCGTTGGTGACTATGGTTCACCTCAGGAGTATGGTGTCTTTTGAATGAAGGCTTAGAATGGTGTTTGTTGATACCCAGCTTTCCCTTCATATTTCCAGTCTTCCTGATATTATCCTCCAGTATGAGTGCTTGGTCCAATAAGGCCTGATAATCTGAAGCGTGTGTGACTGTGAAAGGGACTTTCATCTCGTCGCATAGTCTCTTGAGAAAACTTTCCTTCCTCTTCTCCTCGGTATCTATGCTTTCAGGGGCATAACGAGACAATGTATAAAAGTCATCTCTATACTCCTTGAGTGTCCTGTCCTCTTGCCTCAGGTTTAGGAACTCTTCTTGCTTCAGTTTCAAAATGTCAGAGGAGATGTGAGCATTACAAAATCCTTCCTTGAACTCCTTCCAGGTTAAAGTATCACATGTGCGAGTGCTATGATAAGTTCTCCACCATTGAGCAGCAGGTCCTTCCAAGAAATAAGATGCAAAACTTACTTTCTCTGTGTCGGTGCACCCACAAGTTACCAGATCCTTTTCTACTGATTGTAGCCAATCGATTGCCGCAATTGGCTCATTTGTAGGGTCAAAAGTGTAAGGTTCAAGACTTAAAAATTTGACAAGTCTATCATGGTGGGTTAGGGGTGGTGGTGGTTCACTTTGATTTGCCTTGATCTGAGCCATCATGGTCATCAGCTGGGTTTGTGCTGCCATCATCTGCTGCAACATTGCTTCAATGTTGTTGTTGTTATTGTTCTCAGGTGCACTATGGGGAGACATCTGTGGATTTTAGAATAGATGAGTATAAGATAGAAAGATCTAAGAGAAATATTTATACCCATACAAGCAATTTGATGCAATCAACCACACATGATAAAAACTCACAAACTTTTGAGAAAACCAAACTAGTCGTTTTTGGATCGAAGTACACCTAGGATATGGGGAAACAATATGATAGTACTGCCATACCACAATTTGATAGATCAATACATCATTGGGATCTCGTTATTCTAATAAATAGGTGGTCTAGTCTATCTCCTTCTTGAGTGCTTCAAGTTCTTCTTCAGCTGTCTTCAAAATCTTCTAAGTGCTTGAGCTCATAATCTGATTTCTTCAATGATCTTCCATGCAGGTAGTGCTTCATGTTGAGTTGTAGCATTTCTCCAGGAAGTATCAGACTTTACCCTTGGTCATCACCAAACATGTCTTCATGGATACAAAGAGGTAGGTCATCTAGAATAAGATATATAAAAAAAATCTAGAAGGTTGATAGTAGATGAGAGTACTAGAAAGGATAAAATGAAAAGTTTTGTTTTTAGTAACCTGAATAAAAATAGATTTTAATCCTATGGTCAAACCTATTTCTATCCATGTCTAGGGTCTCGAATCTACAGGCAACACAGTGCTCTGATACCATCTGTAGCGTACCTGCACTTAAAATATGGCAAGGTACCTGTGTATAGTGCAAACCCCTGGATCGTTTCATTTGCACACACAGTTTAAGATGAAGTACCACAACAAAGTATCATTATTACATCGAATGATCCACACTTGGTAAAATATTCATTACAACTTGCATAGCATATAGCTAGCTTAAAAGAGTAAAGCAGCGGAAATAATAATCTTCATGGAGTCCTCATCCTTTGCATGTGCCACAGGCGAAAACATGTTGGTTGCAGACTCGAAACCTTAACGTAAACTCACTCGTCAACTGAACAATCTGCAACAAATAAAATTTTGTAACGGAGTGGGTCAGAACCATTAAAAATGGATCTGGCAAGTGACAATATGTGGACACTTAATGGAATAACTCTATAGCCTATATGCATATTTGGCTGGTGGAGTTTCAAGGCTGATTTGCATAAAAGCAAGTTTTTCCTATCTTTTATAAAACACTTTTCTTTTGTCAAAACAGGTATGGCATGAATACCATCCTCTTGTCAGCTTTTGTTCAACCTTCACACTTTTATTTCAGAAATTGGAGTGTTGGGAGCCTCCGTTTCATCCTTGATCAGCTGCTCAAATTGTCCATAACCGGGGACACGGCTAAGTACTTAGATTTTACACTCTCGAGAGGTTGTGCACTTTCACCACGAGACCCAACAAACCCAAACTATCCTCAAGCACTCAATTTGTGCTAAGGAAAAGGAGAGAGTTGAGACGAGTCCTTTGGGAAACAGTCCCCTGTTCCTCTGGGCAGACCCAAAGATATTCATCTACTGAGACGTGCCGGAATCAGGTTCCTAGAACTTACTTACTCAAGGCAGAGCCATAATACCAAGTAGCTGCACTGGAAGCATCTTCACTTAGAGAAAACTTTGGTCCCTTTAATACCCTGGGTGGCAATCCACAAGTGAATAAACACTCAACTCTGTCAGCCGTTCAAGCCCAATTCCACCCAGGTGATAAATTAACTTAGTAGAATTAAGCTTTCAATAAAACAACTTTGCATAGCATCAATGATTCTACTAAGTTATCAATAGGATTCTAGACACAACTAGTGTAAAGGTATTATGGGCTTAGCATATAGTAATAATACTATCCAACACATGCATATAAAGAAATACACTAAGTAATGCATATAAAAATACTTAGGAGATTTCATGAGGTGTGCCACTTGCCTAGGCAAACAGAAGTGTAGTAGTAGCAGTTGCAACCACTTTCGTCTCTCTCCGGAATTTCTAACAAGTCAAACAAATCACAAATAAACATACAATCATAAATGCAACACTTAGAAAAATATGACATGCATGAGATGCAGGATGATACTAAGAAATGTGGTATGAAAGACAAGCAAAACAAAATAAGGGAAAGACAACAAAATAACATTATCCCATTCAGCTAAGGCAAGGTCAAGGTAGAGTAAAATAAATTTGATAAAACCACCACTTGAAGGTTGTAAAGATACTCTAAGTCTTCACAAGTTTGGTCTTCAAAAAAATCTTCAACTCCTTTGCAGCTTCATTAATCTTCAAATAGCACTCTATGAACTTAGTCTTAAACACCAAGGACTTGGCCTATGTCCAAAGTGAGACAAAAATAGAAAGAAAGAAGATAGAAATAAGTAGTTGGTCTTCTAAAATTCTTCTCCTTGCTTCCTTGTAGTTTTACTTGTTGTGATGACTTCATTGCACTTTGTGGACTTGTTGATTCTGAAGACTTGATGATGTTGGTAGCAACAAGGTTGGTCTTGAATAACTTAGCCACCAGGGAAGAAGAAATAGAAGGAGAGAAAGACTTAGAGAAAGTAGGGTGGTTAGTCTTCATGAACTCCCTCTTGATTTCTTCTAAGTACTTTTCTTCTTGGAGATTCTTCTGGAGTCTTGTCTTCTTGGCTAAGTCCTTCTTTGGTCTTTCACTAATTCTAACTTAGTGGTTTTCAACTAGGAGGGTCAAAAGGCTAACATGTATCCTCAAAATTTCTAAGGAGGAAGTCATGTAAGAAGTACAAAAATAATACTAAGGACTTAATATGCATGCCATGCTTATGAAAATGCTCTAAGGAATGCAAGAAATAAGGATGATCCAAAATAACTAAGGACCAAGGGTCAAACAATAAGTCACAAATAAATTCTAAGTAAAAGTTAATCAACATAAGCGAGGCTAAAATTCTCTAAGGAAAAGTGTTGTCAAAACACTTGTCAAAAATTTACTAAGGAAGAAAATAGTTTTATTTTGAGAGACAAAATATTTCTAAGTACTTTTTATCAACTAAAATCATCAAAATATGACTAAGTCATGTTTCAGTCGAAATATAAGAAGAAAATAATTCTTAATATATTTTATTAATTAAATAACACCTAAAAAGCATTTAATCACTATTTACTCAAAATTCATTAAAAATAATTTTACAAAAATAATGGAGTGTTCCTACAGCCAATACTTAGGCATACAAAACTATGGCAAAAGAGTTTGCTCAAACATCTATTTTTAAATTCAAATTATAGCCAAAATACTATTTAAACAACTTTTAAAATTTATCCAAATTAATTTCGACAAAACCTCAAAATAAATATGCCAAAAGTTTCTACGTGTCATAAGCTTTCCAAAAATTTTTTATTTGTAAAATTTGGCCAAACCAATAAAAAGTAGTGATATATCTAAGATTTAGGGTTTTTCTGCAAAACTGCCGGTCTTCGGTTGACTGTTGACTCTGACCGCTGACGTGGAGGTTGACTCGCTGACGTGGCAGACTGACTGGGCTTTGACTACGAATTTTGACCAAAAATAAAGTTGCTCGGATGGAAAAACATGCTTAATGAAAGTTGTAGAGAATTGCGTGCTCTTTCTAACTATCACAAATATACCATAAGTGGATGAATAGATTGGGCACAAATCGTAAATTACCTTTCTGATCTGAAACTTCAAACTCGAAAATCTACTAGCTCGCTTGACCAAAAGAGGTGAGGCTTGGGGCAAAAGAAAGGTCTTGATCAGGGGAACAACTTTCCTAACTACGGCCCGAAGATTTGAGATTGTTTTCTCCTCCGAAAATCGTCAAAAGCAAACTGTATTGTACAGAGAATTCCGTACGTCAAAACCAAAAGAGTGCAATAGCAAAGTTGTAGATAAGGGTTAGATCTGACTTCTCACCAAAGGAATTTCGATTTGAAGAACCGAGCGCAAAGAGATCTAAGAAATACGACTTCAGATCTGAAGGATGGCGATTCGAAATTCTTCCTCCACGGTTGATGCTAAGAGTTGAGGTTTCTCGGGATGGAAAGATATTGAACATATCTGCAATATTGCTTCAGCCTCCGGTGCGATTCGAGATCGTTTTGGTGGGTAAATAAACGAAATACGATTTTGCTGGTTAGGGTTTCGGTGGAACGAAAAGGGGAAGAGAGATGACGGCGGCTACAGGGGTTTATATAGGCCAAGGGTCGGTGGAATAGCTTGGGCTCGAAGTTATGAACTCGTAGGATCAAATGGATCCGGATTTGGAGTTATATTTATCAAGAAAAAGGATTTTAAGTGGAGAGGATTTGGAATTCTAGAAAAATCCTGAAATTTCCATCGGGAACCGAGTTCGGTCCGGCTAAGCTTCCTAGATGGGCCACATTTCAGCCCAGCCAGAAAATACAAAGAAAGGAAAAAAAACAGATGGGCTGGCTGCGTGCGCGCGTGCGGCAGATAATGGGATGGTAGGTGGGCTCGGCCCAATAGGCTGAGCGCCCTTTTTTTTCTTCTTAAATCCTTTTTCCTTTTCTGTTTTCTGAAAACAGTAAAACATTTATAACTTTTGTTTTAAAACTCCAAATGACCTCAAACCAATTTCTAAAAATTTGTAAAAACAAAACCTGTCTGTTAGAACTTTCAAATACACTTTTCCAAAACATTTCAAAATTCGAATTTTAAATAATGTATAAAGGTTTAATTAGAGCTTTATGCTAAATTTTATAAGTAGGATTTTATAAATTCCTTTTGAACTTTATATTTAAAATCCAAAACAAAATATGAGTAATAAGATTCCATATCCCTCCAAGATAATTTTTCGCAAAGTCGTTTTGTTTATAAAAGAATTCGATAATTCAAAATGAATTCAAAACTCAAATTAAAATCCAAATAAATATTTTCTTTCAAAACAAAACTATTAAACTTAAAAATAGAGAATAGGTAAGTAATAGAATAACTTCCCATTCATACAAACAATTCACAACCAAACATTAGACATTACAAATAAAACCATAATAGTTAAAAACAATATATAGGGTATCACCTGCCTTTTTAATATATTTTCTTAAATATGTTTTCAAGTGGAAATAATTCCCCACTTTTGAAATTTTCAAATGCAAGCAATGCTATATGATGATGAATGCATGCATGATTTTTCTTTTCAAAGAAAAATACATAATAGTTTTCAAAAGTTTTAAATTTTTCTGATTTTTCAACTTTTTGAAATACTTGGGATGTTACATCAGATTTTTCAACTTTTTGAAAATCTTGGGATGTTACATACTACCACCCTTAAAAGGAATCTCGTCCCGAGATTTGGGAAGGCTAGCAAAAAGGTTGTGACTATATGGCTACCACCCTTAAAATTATTTTTGTGGGTAGGGAAAACTTTCAGAACGTACCATTTACTTCTTCCACGTTGATGTGGTTCACATATCCTTTGTCAAAAGGATTTGACTTGGTGGCTTCTTCTGCCTTCTTCTCAGTGCATTCATTTGAGTAATGTCCCTTATTCTTGCACTTGTAACAGGTGATGTGACTGATATCTTTCTTGGGTTCAGGATTTGGGTGGTGTTGTCCATTGTTATTGTTACCAGCATGTCCATTTCCCTTGTGGTCTCCATTGCTTCCTTTGAGTCCACCGTTGTGATCATGATGCTTGTGGTGACCATTATGTTGATGAGAATCATGAGAACAATGTTTCTTGAATGAGGATTCAGCATGATGTTTGTTGATTCCTAGCTTCCTCTTCCTGTTTTCAGCTTTCTTCAAGCTATCATCGAGGGTGATTGCTTGATCAAGAAGTGTCTGATAGGTTGGAGCATAAGCCACAGTCAAAGGTATCTTCAGCTCATCACTTAGTCCCTTGAGGAATTTTGCCTTACTCTTCACATCAGTATCGATGTCTTCAGGAGCATAACGGGACAGGGCATGAAAGTCATCCATGTACTCCTTAAGACTTCTGTTCTCCTGACACAGATTGCGGAACTCTTCCTGTTTCAGATTCATAACGCCTGTGGAGATATGAGCATTACGGAATCCTTCCTTGAAATCCTCCCAAGTCAAAGTGTCCAATGGGTGAGTAATCTGATAAGTTTCCCACCATTGGGCTGCAAGTCCTTCAAGCAGATGTGCGGTGAACCTAATTTTCTCAGCATCTTCACATTCAGCTGTCACTAGATCTTTTTGCACAGGACGCAGCCAGTCATCAGCCACAATTGGGTCAGTTGTAGTTGAGAACTTGTTTGGCCTAAGCCTAAGGAACTTGGCAAGTCTGTCCACTTGGGGAGGAGGTGGTGGTGGTGGAGGTCCATGTTGTTTGCCATGAATTGAGCCATCATGGTCATCAGCTGAGTCTGGGCCGCCATCATCTGTTGCATCATAGCTTCGTTGTTGTTGTTGTTGTTGTTGTCTTCAGGTGCACGACGGGGAGGCATCTGTGGTTTAGCATAGATGAGTAAAGATAGAAAGATGCTAAGGGAGAATCCTACCCAACACAGCAGACAAGACAAAACATCTTACAAACAACATCTAACCAACAAAAGCCACAAGGTTCAAACACAGAAAAACAATCTAGTATTGGCATACAACCTAAGTTGCTATGATCAATACCCTAACACGATGTCGTTGTTCTAATAAGATGGTAGTTTCTAGTCTATCTCCATCTTGAGTGCTTCAAGTTCTTCTTCAGCTTTCTTCAAAATCTTCTAAGTGCTTGAGCTCATAATCTGATTTCTTCAATGATCTTCCATGCAGGTAGTGTTTCATGTTGAGTCGTAGCATTTCTCTATGAAGTATCATACTTTACTCTTGGTCATCCCCAAACATGTCTTCATGGATACAAAGAGGTAGGTCATCTAGAATAAGATAAGAATTTTCTAGAAGGTTGATAGTAGATGAGAGTACAAGAAAGGAAAAATGAAAAGTTTTTTGTCTTTAGAACATTGAATAAAAATAGATTTTCAATCCTATGGTTAAACCAAGTACTATCCATGTCTAGGGTCTCGAATCTCCATGCAACACAAGGCTCTGATGCCATCTGTAGCGTACCTGCACTTAAAAATATGGCAAGGTACCTGTGTATAGTGCTGTAACATCCCAAGTTTTTCAAAAAGTTGAAAAATCAGAAAAATTTAAAACTTTTGAAAACTATTATGTATTTTGCTTTGAAAAGAAAAAAATCATGCATGCATTCATCATCATATAGCATTGTTTGCATTTGGTTATTTCAAAAGTGGGGAATAAATTTCCACTTGAAAACATATTTAAGAAAATATATTAGTAGAGCAATTATGCTCCAATTTTCTTTTGACTTTTATATATTGTTCTTTTAATGGTTGCTTGTGATTGTTTGTATTTGTTGAAATATATTTTTGCAAAATGTTTATCTTGTGGTATTTAAGTGTCATATTGTTTATTAAAAACTTAGTTTGGAAATCAAAATGATTTCTATTTGAAAAAGTGTGTTTGGTTATGAATTGTTTGTTTGTATTGAGATTTATTCCAGTACTTACCTATTCTCTATTTCAAGTTTTATAGTTATACTTTGGAAAGAAAGTATTTATTTGGATTTTAAAATGAGTTTTGAAATCATTTTGATTTATCAAACCTTTTTGAACTATTTGAGTTTTATACAAAATTATTTTATTGAGGGAAATAATCATATTACTCATATTCTGCTTTGGTTTAAATTATAAGCTCAAAAGAAATTATAAAAAAACCTATAGTTTTTAAATGGCATTATTATGTCCAAAATTCATTTAAACTCATTTCAAAATTTTAGATAATAAAATGTTTTGGAAAATGATATTTAAAGGCTGCAGATCAAAGAGTTTGTTTTTACAAAATTATTGAAAGTGGTTTGATTTGATTTGGTTTTATAATTCAAAAGTTATTGGTTTTGAAATAAAACAGAAAAGAAGAAAAGGTTTTCGTGGAAAAACTAGACGCCTGGCCTAATTGGGCCGAGCCCATTTAGCTAACCCTCGCGCGCGCAGCGAACAACAGGCCCAAGCCCAGCCCGCCAGCGGCCGCTCTCACTCACCGACAAGTGGGTCCCACCCTTGACGCAAGCACTGACGTCATCGTCTTCATCTTCCGTGCACGAAAAGGACTCCGAACCCTAGCCAAATCCGGACCAAATTTGTTGAGATTTGCTGCGTGTTTTGCACGAATTCCTGCCCCATATAAACCCCCATAACCTCCGCACCAAAAGCCCCCAAAAACCCTAGCACCTACGCCTCAACGCTGCCCACAAAATCGCCGCCGCCGTCCGCCATTGCCGCCGCCGTGTTCTTCAAATCCCGGTGAGCTTCGTCGACACCGAGCTCTCCCATCTGCTCTATTCGCCTCCTTGTGCCCTGGCGCACCTCCCTGACACTTTTGCGCACCTTTTGCGTGCACCAGATCGACGGGAGCTTCATCGACCTTCGCCGTCCGCCGCGGAAGCAACTCCAGCGCGCGTTCGTCGACGACCCGAAGCACCCGAGCCATCCTCGTCTGCACCACCGGCTTCGCCGCGATCTCCTACACCCCGTGGTATGCACCCAGCTTCCCGTTCCTCTTCCGTTCGTCGTGCACGTACACGCCGGCCATGGCGCCGCCGCGGGATGTGGTCACCGGCGCAACTCCGGCCGGCGCGTCGCTCGTCTTTGGTCAACGGGATCTGAACCGTTGGATCGGGGTTTAACGGCTTAGGTTAGAAGCATCTGCGAAGGGGTACGGGCGAATCAGATACGGCCACGTCGACGCCCCGTCAGTGCCAAGTCACGCCTCGTCAATGCCACGTCAAGCCCAGTCAGCATCCAGTCAGCGCCAGCGTGGAGGAGATTTTCTCTGTTTTATCTTTATTTGGCGATTTGCAGAAACGTCCCTGGAACTTAGATCTATCAATCATTTTTATTGGCTCGGCCAAATTTTGCAAAATTTATATTTTTGGAAAACTTATGGACATGTAGAAACTTTTGGCATAGCTAAATTTATGTTTTGACAAACTCAAATTGGTTCAATTTTAAAAATGGTTGTTTAAGTAAATTTGACTTAACTTAAATTTAAAAATTGATTTTTGGGCAAATCCAATTGCTTTAACTTTTTTATTTAATACTTGGCCGTAGGAATATTCTACCAATTTTGTAAAAGTATTTTTATTATGATTTTTGTAATTAATATTGATAAATGGCTTTTAGGTGTTATTTTAATAATTAAAATTGATTAAAATTATTTTTCTTCATATATTCGGCCAATAAAATGACTTAGTCATATTTTTGATCACCCTAGCTATAAAAGTACTTAGAAATATTCTGCCTTCCAAATGGAGTAACTTTCTTCCTTAGAAAATTTTTGAGTAATTATTTTGACAACACTATTTCCTTAGAAAATTTCAACATCTTAAAAGTGTTAAATCTTTTCCTTAGAAAAATTTAGCATCTTGAAAACTTAGTGGTTTTAGAGTATTTTCCTAAGGGTTATTTTTGACAAGTGTTTGTCCTTAGAAATTTTATCAACTATTGTTTTAAAAGTATTTTTCCTTGGAAAAATACCAACACCTTATTTTATGAACTTTGACTTAGAAATTATTTTGACTTGTTGTTTGACCTCTTGGTCCATAGTTATTTTTGGAACAGCTTGTTTGCTTGCATTTCCTTAGAGCATTTACATAAGCATGGCATGCATAATTAAGTCCTTAGTATTATTTTATACTTTTCACATGACTTCCTCCTTAGAAATTTTGAGGATGCATGGTAGATCTCTTGACCTCTCTAGTCAAAACCACTAAGTTAGAAATTAGTGGTAACAATGAAGAAACAAAGAAGGACTTAGCAAGAAAACAAGACTCCAGAAGCATCTCCAAGAAGAAAGTACTTAGAAGAAATCAAGAGGAAATTCATGAAGACCAACCATCCTACCTTTTTCTAAGTCTTTCTTTCCTTTCTCTCCTTCTTCCTACTTCATGGTGGCTAAGTTATATTCAAGACCAACCTTGGTGCTGCCAACATCATCAAGTCTGTAGAACCATCAAGTCTACAAAATTCAATGAAGTCAACACACCAAGGAGAAAGCTACAAGGAAGCCTGGAGAAGATTCTTGGAAGACCAACAACTTCTTTCTTTCTATCTTCTCTTTCTTTCTATTTCTGTCTCACTGTGGACATAGACCAAGTCCTTGGTGTTTAAGACTAAGTTCATAGAGTACTAATTGAAGACCATTGAAGAATACAAAGGAGTTGAAGATGTTTTGAAGATCAAACGTGTGAAGATTTAAACTAACCTTGCAACTTTTCAAGTTGTTATTTCTTGCTTTGCCTTAGCCAATGGGATTAAGTTATTTTATGTCCTTTTCCTTAATTTGTTTTGTATGTCTTTCTCATCATAATTATGTGTATCATTTTGCATTCCATGCATGTCATATTTTTCTAAGTGTTGCATTTATGATTGTATGTTATTTGTGGTTTGTTTGATGTGTTAGAAATTTCGAAGAGATACGAAGGTGGTTGCAACTGCTACTACTACACTCCCTATTGCCAAGGCAAGTGGCACACCCCATAAATTTCCTAAGTATTTTTCTATGCATGACTTAGTGTATTTCCTTATTTGCATGAGTAGGATAGTATTGCTATGCTAAAACTACTATCTCCTTTACACTAGTTGTGTCTAGAATCCTATTGATCTTGGTAGAATTATTGATGCTCTGCAAATTTGTTTTATTCAAAGCTTAAATTCTACTAAGTTAATTTATCACCTGGGTGGATTTGGGATTGCAAGGCTGCCAGAGTTGAGTGTTTATTCACTTGTGGATGTCCACCCAGGATTAAAGGGACCAATGTTTCTCTAAGTGAAGTTGCTTACCGTGCAGCCATTAGTCAAATGGGCTCTGGCTAGATGGATTAAGTTGCGTGGACTCCTCCTGGCTTGACAAGCAGATGTAGAGGATGTAGGAGGGAACGGGTCAAGCCGGTATGGGATGGGGAATATGCTTCTGAAAAGTCTCGTCTCAACTCTCTCCTTTTCCTTAGCACAAATTGAGTGCTTGAGGATAGTTTGGGTTTGTTGGGTCTAATGGTGAAAGTGCACAACCTCTGCAGAGTTAAAAACTAAGTACTTAGCCGTGTCCCCGGTTACGGACAATTGAAGCAGCTGATCAAGGATGGCAACGGAGGCTCCCAACATCTTATTTCTCTAAGTAAAACTTGATGGGTGAACAAGGGTAGACGAGACTATGGATTTCATGCCATATTGTCTCAAACATTTGAAGAAAATGTTTTACAAAGTGTTAGGAAAAATTGGCTTTTATGCAAAACAGCCTTGAACTCCACCAGCCAAATATGCATATAGGCTATAGAGTTATTCCATTAAGTGTCCACATAGTGTCACTTGCCAGATCCATTTTTAATGGTATCTGACCCACTCTGTTGCAAATTTTTATTTGTTGCAGATTGTTCTGATGACGAGTGAGTTTTCGTTAAGGTTTCGAGTCTGCAACCAACATGTTTTTCGCCTGTGGCACATGCTAAGGACGAGGACTCCATGAAGATTATTATTTTCGCTGTTTTACTCTATCAAGCTAGCTTTATGCTATGCAAGTTGTAATTATTTTTCCAAGTCTGGATCATTCGTGTAATAATTGATACAATGTTGTGATATTCATCTTAAACTGTGTGTGCAAATGAAACGATCCAGGGGTTTGCACTATACACAGGTACCTTGCCATTTTCTAAGTGCAGGTACGCTTCAAGTGGAAACCCCTGGATCGTTTCCTTTGCACACACAGTTTATGATGTAGTATCACAACAAAGTATCATTATTACATCGAAGGATCCAGACTTGGTAAAATATTCATTACAACTTGCATAGCATATAGCTAGCTTGAAAGAGTAAAGAAGCGGAAATAATAATCTTCATGGAGTCCTCATCCTTTGCATGTGCCACAGGCAAAAACATGTTGGTTGCAGACTCGAAACCTTAACGAACCTTACTCGTCGTCAGAGCAATCTGCAACAAATAAAATTTGCAACAGAGTGGGTCAGAACCATTAAAAATGGATCTGGCAAGTGACACTATGTGGACAATTAATGGAATAAATCTATAGCCTATATGCATATTTGGCTGGTGGAGTTCAGGGCTGCTTTGCATAAAAGCCAATTTTGCCTAACACTTTGTAAAACATTTTCTTCAAATGTTTGAGACAATATGGCATTAAATCCATAGTCTCGTCTACCCTTGTTCACCCATCAAAATTTTACTTAGAGAAATAAGATGTTGGGAGCCTCCGTTGCCATCCTTGATCAGCTGCTTGAATTGTCCGTAACCGGGGACACGGCTAAGTACTTAGATTTAACTCTGCAGAGGTTGTGCACTTTCACCATTAGACCCAACAAACCCAAACTATCCTCAAGCACTCAATTTGTGCTAAGGAAAAGGAGAGAGTTGAGACGAGACTTTTCAGAAGCATTTTCCCATCCCATACCGACTTGACGCACTCCCATTCTAACCATTCTACCACCACCTGTCAAGTCGGGACGAGTCCACACAACTTAATCCATCTAGCCAGAGCCCATATGACTAATGGCTGCACGGTAAGCAACTTCACTTAGAGAAACATTGGTCCCTTTAATCCTGGGTGGCAAACCACAAGTGAATATCCCTTCGGGACAACACTCAACTGTCATCATCCAGTCAATACCAAATCCACCCAGGTGATTCATTTTAACTTAGTAGAATTTAACATTTCAATAAAGCACTTTTGCATAGCATCAATTTCTACTAAGTTGTCATGGGTGCTAGACACAACTAGTATAAAGGAGATAGTAGGTTTAGCATAGCAATACTATCCAACACATGCATATAAAGAAATATTCTAAGTCATGCATAGAAAAATACTTAGGAAATTTATGGGGGTGTGCCACTTGCCTTGACAATAGGGAGTGTAGTAGTAGCAGTTGCAACCACCTTCGTCTCTCTCCAGACTTTCTAACAAGTCAAACAAACCACAAATAAACATACAATCATAAATGCAACACTTAGAAAAATTATGATGTGCATGCGATGCAGGATGATACAAAGAGTTATGGTATGCAAGACAAGCAAATAATTACGGAAGGAGACATAAACTAACTTAATCCAAAAGGCTAAGGCAAGGTCAAGCTCAAAGTAGACTTGATCAAACAACTTGACAAAAGTTGTAAGGCTATTCTTAGTCTTCACAAGTTTGGTCTTCAATTAATCTTCAACTCCTTTGCAGCTTCATGTATCTTCCATGGTCTTCAATTAGCACTCTAAGAACTTAGTCTTAATCACCAAGGACTTGGTCTATGTCCAAAGTGAGACAAAAACAGAAAGAAAGAAGATAGTAGTTGGTCTTCGAGGAATCTTCTCCTTGCTTCCTTGTAGCTTTCCTTGATGTGATAACTTCATTGCAATTTGTAGACTTGATGGTTCTGAAGACTTGATGATGTTGGCAGAAGGTTGATCTTGAATATAACTTAGCCACCATGAAGTTTAAGAGAAGGAGGATGAAAGGAGAGAAGGAAATGAAGACTTGGAAAATGCAGCTGGTTGGTCTTCATGAACTTTCTCTTGATTTCTTCTAAGTCATTTCGTCTTGGAGATGCTTCTGCAGTCTTGTTTTCAAGCTAAGTCCTTCCTTGATTTCTACTAATTTCTAACTTAGTGGTTTTTGACTAGGAGAGTCATAATAGCTAACATGTATCCTCAAAATTTCTAAGGAGGAAGTCATGTAAGAAGTACAAAAATAATACTAAGGACTTAATATGCATGCCATGAAATTATTCTAAGGAATGCAAGCAATGAAAGATGGTCCAAAATAACTAAGGACCAAGGGTCAAACAATAAGTCAAGAATAATGTCTAAGGCAAAATTAACAAAATAAGAGGTGCCAGATTTTCTAAGGAAAGTATGCAAAGCATAAGTTGATAATTTTTCTAAGGACAAACTTTTGTGGTAGCAAGTACTTAGAACATTTCCTAAGGGAAACAAAATAAGTTTTCAGGATGCTAAATTTTTCTAAGGAAAATATTTAGCACTTTTAAGGTGTTGAAATTTTCTAAGAAAATTTCTAAGGAAAAGTGTTGTCAAATAATTATCAAATATTTTCTAAGGAAAAGAATTACTTTTTTGGAGAGGCAAAATATTTCTAAGTACTTTTAGTGATCAAAATATGACTAAGTCATTTTATTAGTCGAATAGATGAAGAAAAAATAATTTTAATCAATTTTAATTATTAAAATAACACCTAAAAAGTATTTAATCAATATTAATTACAAAAATCATAGAAAATACTTTTACAAAAATAGTAGAGTATTCCTACGGCCAAGCATTAATTAAACAAAGTTAAAGCAATTGGATTTGCCCAAAAATCAATTTTTAAATTTAAGTTAAGTCAAATTTACTTAAACAACCATTTTTAAAATTGAACCAAAATAAGTTTGACAAAACATAAAACTAATTATGCCAAAAGTTTCTACATGTCATAAACTTTCCAGAAATATAAAGTTTGCAAAAATTGGCCGAGCCAATAAAAAGTAGTGATGGATCTAATCTACAGGGACCTATCTGCAAAACCGCCAATTAAAAAGAAAACAGAGAAATTCTTCTCCCTGCTGGCGCTGACGAGGCGTTGACGAGGCGTGACTTGGCGCTGATGGTGCGCTGACGAGGCGGCTGACGTGTCACGATCTGATTCGCCCGTACCCCTTCGCAGATGCTTCTAATCTAAGCCGCTAATTCGCGATCTAACGATCTAGATCTATTTAACTTAAAAAGGGCGACGTGGCTGGCCGGAGTTGCTCCGGTGGCTGAGATTTGCGGCGGCGCCATGGCCGGAGTAGACGATCCAGCGCTACAGAGAGACAAGGAAGGGAAAAGCATACCGACGGATGGAGGAGATGAAGACGAACTCGACGATGCAGAAGGGGGTGGCGCGGGCGCTTCTGGTGGTCGAGAATAGCTCGCCGGAGCTGGAGAAGCGGCGGAGAGCTCCTGTCGATCAAGCTCCGCCTGATTCTGTGCACGAAAAAAATCACGGGACAAGATCAGGGATGTGCGCAAGGAAGAATTACGAAGAAAGGAGGAGATGGGAGAGCTCGGGGTGGCTGGTACTCGCCGGACTCGAAGAAATTCGCCGGCGCCCGTGGCGGCACGTCGAGATTGAAATCGAGCAGCCTGGGGGCTCTCGAGTTGCGGTTTTTGGGGCAAAAGATAACGGAGGGTGGGGGGTTTATATGGGGCTCGAGAGATTGGATAGAAAACGTTTAAACGCGACGAATTTGCTCCGGATTTGGCTAGGGTTTCGGAGTTCTTTCTTGCGCGAGAGGTTGAAGACTGATTGCGTCACGGCGTGCGTCATGGGTGGGGCCCACCTGGCAGTGAGAGAGAGAAGCTGGGTTGGAGTTGGGTTATGCTGCGAAGGAGGAAAGATGGGCTTCGGCCCATCTGGCTCGGAAACGTAATTTTTTTTCCAGAATCGCTTTTTATTTTTCTGTTTTTAACCAAAGTCAAATAACTTTTGATTTATAAAACCAAATCCACTCAAACCAAATTCTATAGTTTTGAAAAATCAAAGTCCTTGTTTTGAAACCTTCAAATAAAATTTCAAATATTATTTTATCACAAGAATTTTTGAAATGTGGTTAAAACGAATTTTGAGACTTAATGTCTATTTTAAAATATAGGTTTTAGAACACAAAATTTGTTTCTTAAATAAAACACCACACAAGTAAATTTGGAATTAAAAATACTTTCTAAATAAGTACTATCAAGTCACAGCCAAAATTTGAATAGAACAAATAAAAACAATAAAAGTCCAAATAATATATAAGGCATAACTTGCCCTTTTATTATATTTTCTTAAATATGTTTTCAAGTGGAATTATAATTCCCATTTTTGAAATATCCAAATGCATACAATTCTATATGATGATGAATGCATGCATGATTTTTTTTTTCAAAGCAAAATACATAATAGTTTTCAAAAGTTTTAAATATTTCAGATTTTTCAACTTTTTGAAAATCTTGGGATGTTACATCTGCCCCATTCTCTCCCCTAGGCCCTGCACCGTGTTGCCCCCTCTTCACCACACTCACCCGCTCCTTTTTCTCCGTTGATTCGTGCCAGAAGCGCCGCAGGAACCTCGCCGGAGTTGCTGCCATGGCCGTGAGAAGTTCAGAAGCACGCCGCTGGAGCTAGACGCCGTCCCTGCAAGCAGGACTCAGCCAGGACGTTCGCCCGAGCCTCCGCCGTCGTCTTTCGTCATCGCCAAGCCTTCCCGAGCCCTCTAGGTGAGGATTCTGTCCACCACAGTGCCGCCGGCGCGGCGGCGCCGCCATTTTATGGTCGTCGCCGTTTGCCTTAATCGTGGGCCGTTGGATCTCGATCCAACGGTGTCATACCGTTTCGATTAGAGAGAGAGAGACCGACGAGCGGGCCCCGCTCGTCAGGATTTTATTAATTTCCCCGCGTGCAGTGTGCCGCTGACCAGTGGGTCCCCCATGTCAGCAATTTCAACATTATCCACAACAGTGGATTTTCCTAATTTAAATTCTCTGAAATTTTCAGTACTGATATGAACTTGTAAATTCAATATCTTGAGATTTAGGAATCCAAATAAATCAAACTCAATTGTTATGAAAAGCTTATGAAAATGTTTAACCAACCCATTGGTCTCATGTCATTTAAATAAACAGTTAAAAATATTATTAAAAATACTACAGAAGGTTTAAAATCTAAACTTGTTTGTTTCTGATACCCTGTTAGTCCAAATGATTCCAAACCAACTTTGTTAGCTTAGTACTGCCATGTGTTATCTTCCCTAATTTTGGTAGAATTATTTGTGCAGTAGTATTTGTTTAGTATTGAGTTGAAGTTTAAACACCCTTCTGCACTCAAACATTTAATTATGATTAATGGTTGACCCAAATGAGTTAGGACCAATTTTGTTGGATCACATTTAGTCATGTTTAGTTACCCCTAAACGATTTAATTTTTGGAACAACAGAACATATTTGATTGCCAAAATTGATTATTAAGTTACTGGACTAAAACCTTTGTGTAGGGAGATTAGTAACTCCAATGACTCCAAATCAAATGGGTTGTCTTCTACACATCAGTAGCTTTCCGTAGAATTTTAGTTTGTATTTTTGTGACCAACAGAACTCAAGTTGTGCAATTAAACATATCCCACAAGTTTCTGCCATAATTTGGACATAAATAAATATTGTTTAGATCAAATAATTGAAATCAAATTTATTGTTTGATGTATCCAGTGGCTATTTAGAGATTTAGGATTGTGATGTTGTGATGTTGTTTGAGTAGTTTAGTGATTGCTGTATTTGTTTGTTTATCGATTAGACGAGAACGTTGCTGGATTTATCGAGGAGGGGAATTTGTTGAACCTGAAGATCAAGATCAAGTCCACTTTGCCGAGCAAGGCAAGCTACTCTCTGAGCTTGCACCTAAATATATGCATCTACTTTGATCAAATGATTTACTCTTAAAACAATGGTTTACAAAACCTTTTCAAAAAGTGTATGGAAATTATTTTGCCACCCTATGTAGTAGTTATATGAAACTTTAGGATGGAAAACAATGTTGTTTATTCAAAACTCCTTTGGAAATACTTGTGTGGTTATGGAATGCCGAGATGTCGGTATTGAAGTGGAGAAATGGAGGATGATGATGTTTATGAAAAATGCACAGTGTCCTAGTACTATGACAACCAATCTTAATCTGTGCGACCACATTTACCCCCATATGGGAACGGGGCTTAGTCATATAATTTGCTCTTATTAGTATGGGATACCTCATCGACGGAGATGACTCCGTTATGCATGAGGGGATGGTTTGTGAACTCCCCTGACCTGGGTCCTCGCTCAAACTCTATGGAAAGATAAGGAGGAGGATTGAAGACTTCATAAATGTGGTCGCCGGGAAAAACATATGAGTCCTCACACTTAGGGTTGCCGACGGGGACCGGACTGAGTGTCGATGGGAATTATCATATGGGTAGGATCCTATACTAGCATGAGCAAAGGAGAGGCTAGGGTCGGTGGCTCAACTTCGCATACACCTTGTATGGCGGGACGTGGCTGACACGATGAGTTACCGGATGGATGTGGGTTAAAAGCGTGCTACCTCTGCAGAGGGTCAAAACTATTCGAATAGCCGAGTCCTCGGATATGGACAATTGGAAGGCTGTCCTAAGATCATGTGCAAGTTTTGAAAAGAATTAAGTTTTAAAATGAAAGTGAAGTGGAGAATGTTGTTGTACCTATACCAACGGATCGGTATGAGGTGTTGGTGAAAAGTGGACCATGACAGACTATGGTCGGAAAAAGGTGGAGTTTTGGAGAAACAGATAAAATGATGGTCTTTATTCAAAATGGTTATAAAAACTCTTCTTACCTTTTAACAAAGATATAGAGATGTTATAAGAAAATAAAAGTTTGAAAAGTTAAAATAAAACTAGTGCATACTCATGTTGGGGTAGTTTGCGAGTACATTCAAATGTACTCATATTGGTTTCGTCCCTGGCTATTGTCCTAGCCAGACTACGAGGAGGAGCACTACGCCGAGCAGGAGTATGGCGACTTCTATGCGAACTAAGGATCTCCACAAGTCAGCTGCCTGTCGGGTCGTCATCGTTAGAATGATGTCTACTACGCCGTAGCTTCCGCTGATATTTTGGTTTGGCCCTGAAGGCACCTATGTAAGAACTTGGTCTAAATGACCATTTATGTAAGACTTTTATTCGGTACTGTAATGGATGTAAACTTTGGTATCCAATTCGGATTATGTGCAACGACAGACTGATCACGGGATCGTTGTGTTAAGCATAATCGGGTATTTCGGACAGCTAGTCCGGGGTCCCCACAGACTTGGTATCAGAGCCATCCTGACTTTAGGAAACCTTAGTTAGCATGGTCGTCAGACAAATGTTACAAAAGATTAATTTCTAAAAGAAAGGAGTGAAGTATTTTCGAAAACTGCTTATCTCCAATCCTCTTACTTATGCAAAATTTACTCTCATTAAATATTACATATTCCTTTGTCCTTAAAATTATGCACACTTCTCATTAAACTTAAATTTCGACTCACTTGTTGCCTCACTACATTTAAAATTTTGATACACTCGTCAGCTACTAACTTAAAACTTGCTTAAAAATTTGTAGATGGCACTCCACTGGACCGAGTTCGTTCAGCTTGAGAAGGATAGCAAGCTGACGTTCGAGAGTGACTTGTTCGAGTTGAGCAAGCTGTTAGGTCGCCCCGCTCCAGAGTTTGAGGGAGCTCAGATTGACGTTCACGGTGTCGGAAGGCTGAGCTGGCTCATCAGTCGTCAGTTCGCAGGAACATCAAGTCTCCCAGTTCCAGGACGCTCGTCTTCACCACCAAGGCCACCTGGGTTGACGGTCTCTGTACTGCACAGAGGATGCTAGCCCGACTTTGTGAGGAGCACAAGGCGGAGTTAGACTCCCGTTTCCGGTTCTACGGGAGGCGCAACTGCGACGGACACCCTACTCCTTCCCCTTGCCACCCGATGTTTGGGAGCTACATCATGGACATGGAGCTCTTACTTCAGCACACCAGGATGATCTGATGCGCACTAGGATTCAGCTTCGCTTTGACCGCGAGTCGCTCGTTGAGCTTCGCGAGAATGAGGAGAAGCTGCTGGAGGAGAAGGTCGCTCTTCTCGAAGAGGGCCCAGCTGAGGAGGACCATCGTGAAGCTCCGCAAGAAGGTGGCGAGCAGGACCAGCTGATCGAGGATCTAGAGCACCATACTGACGAGATGGAGGAGGAGGGCGAGGATCTCCGCAAGGAGAACAACGCTTTCCTCAGTGACGATGATGACTTTGTGGAGGAGATGGACTGTGAGGAGGAGGATGATGAGGAGGAGTTAGTTGACGAGGAGGAGGAGCCACTCGAGGCAGTTCTCGAGGACGAGGAGGAGGATCCCGAGGAGCCACTACCAGTCAGATGCTGACGTGTTAGAGCTGGAGGTTCCACCTCAGTAGGCGAGTGACTTGATCACTACCGCAGGATTAGGTTGACCCCTATCGCTAGTCGAGTAGAAGTAGTGGTTCTTTTGGAAACCAGATGCTATGTATCTTAGATGTAAGGTGATGTTGTAAGCTTGAGGTTGTAAGCTTGATGTTGTTGTGAACTCCTTGATGTGATGTTTGTGAATATAAGTATGTTTGTCTTGTTAATCTGTGTGAAATATTTTCATATAATCCTTAAATTAATCAACCACTTGCGAAATCGTCTTTTCCCTTAGTCGAACTTTTCTTGCCTTGCCTCTTATACCCGGTGTGCTTCAGGATGCCGCCCCGTCGCGACAATACGGGAGGATCAGGATCAGCACCACCACCACCGGACCCAACCCCCGCCAACTTCTCGCGCTTATCATGGAGGAACGTGAAAATGCCCGGCAGAGCGCCAGCTCATCTCACTGCCCTGCAACAACTCGCAGCCGCTTACAACAACAACAACAACAACAATGGTGGTAATGGCAATGGCAATGAGAACCAGCGATCCACCTTAGGCGATTTCCAGAAAACCAACCCCCTACCTTCTCCAAGGGACTTCACCCACTGGAAGCCGATGATTGGCTTCTTACCATTGGGAACAATCTGGAAGTTGCTGCTGTAGGAGACAATGAAAGGTGCTGTATGCAACCCACTATCTTGCTGGACCTGCACGAGCTTGGTGGGAAGCTACCAAGGCTCTCCAGCAGGCTGACCACGTCATCAACTGGGCTGAGTTCAAGGAGAAGTTTCGCAAGAAGCACATTTCTGGTGGACTCATTGATAGGAAGAAGGATGAATTCCGCAAGCTGAGGCAGGGAAGTAGAGATGTAGTCGGCTATCTTGATGAGTTTACCGACTTATCTCGGTATGCTCCAGAGGACACCGACAAAGAGGAGAAGAAGATGGAACGTTTCCTGAATGGGCTGCATGATGAACTGCAGTGTGCTTGGTTGTCCATGACTTCCGTGATCTGGAGTCACTTGTGGACAAAGCCATCCAGCTGGAGACCAAGCGCAAGTCTATGTATGAAGGTCGCAAGAGGAGGATGAATGCTCAGGAAGGTTCGAGCAGTCAGAAGCCTCGTATCTTTCAGCAAAACCCCAAACCTGCCTATCGACCACCCCAAGCTCCACGCCCCAATTTCCCTAACCGCCCAAACAACTTCAACCGCCCCAATGACAATAACCGTCCCAGAGGAAACTTCAACAACTTCAACCCCAATGCCAATGTTGTCTGCTTTGAATGTGGCAACAAAGGTCACTACTCCAGAATGCCCCAATCCCAAGAGGAATGTTCAGCGCCCCACTGCACCGAACAATGGTCAAGGCCGCAATGGAAATGGTAATGGCAAGAATGCCGCACCCCGCGGAAATGCTGCTGTTGCAAGGGTCGTCTGCACCACATCAATGCTGAAGAAGCTCAGGATGCGCCAGATGTTGTGCTGGGTACGTTCCTTGTCAACTCAGTACCTGCAACTGTTCTGTTTGATTCTGGTGCAACACATTCATTTGTTACCGAGGAGTTTGTTGCTAAGGGAGGTTTAGTAGAAGGCTTCCTAACTAAAACCTTGAGTATACAAATCCCTGGCTCCACCCTAGAAACCAAGAGATTTTGTCCAAATACTGCCATTGAGATTTCAGGCGAAAAATTTGCAGCCGACCTAATTTTCTAGGAACCCAAGGCATAGATGTCATACTCGGTATGAATTGGCTAGCCAAGTACCATGGTCGAATTGACTGTGCCAGAAGAGCTGTATCCATCACCACCGACAAAGAAGTAGAAGTGGAGTATGTGTCTGAACCCAATCATCCCAACCAGGCTGCCATGAGAGCATAGCTCGACCCACCTAGATGAGATCCGTGTTGTTCACCTATTCCGAGATGTTTTCCCTGAGGAATTGCCTGGTATGCCGCCAGACCGGGAAATTGAGTTCATAATTGAGCTTATCCCAGGAACAGCCCCATATCCCAAAGGCCTTATCGGATGAATCCGGAAGAACTGGTTGAGTTGAAGAAGCAGTTGGCAGATATGCTCAGCAAAGGACTTGTTCGTCCAAGTGCTTCACCCTGGGGATCACCCATTATTTTTGTGGACAAGAGAGACGGTACCACACGACTGTGTGTGGATTATCGCAGGCTAAATGACGTGACCATTAAAAACAAGTACCCCTTCCCAAGATCGAGGATCTGTTCGATCAGATGAACGGAGCCCGAGTCTTTTCAAGATCGATCTTCGGACAGGTTACCATCAGTTGAAGATCAGAGAGACAGACATTCCCAAGACCGCCTTCACCACTCGTTACGGTTTGTTTGAATACACGTGATGTCCTTTGGTCTGACCAATGCCCCAGCCTATTTCATGAATCTCATGAACAAGATTTTCATGGAGTACCTCGACAAGTTCGTGGTAGTTTTCCTTGATGACATCCTTATTTATTCCAAGACCGAAGAAGAGCATGCTGAACACCTGCGTCTAGTTTTGGAGACCCTCCGAGAGCACCAGCTGTATGCCAAGCTTAGCAAGTGTGAGTTTTGGCTCAATGAAGTGGCATTTCTCGGACACATAGTATCTGCTGGAGGAATTTCTGTTGACCCGAGAAGATCCAAGCCATTATTGACTGGTTATCCCCAACCAGTGTGACTGAAATCCGAAGCTTTCTCGGACTCGCCGGTTATTACCGCAAGTTCGTTGAAGGATTTTCCAGTATAGCCAAGCCTTGACCCAACTGTTGAAGAAGGACAAGAAATTTGAATGGACTCAGAAGTGCGAAGATAGTTTCCAAGAGTTGAAGAAGAGACTAACCTCCACCCCAATCCTGGTTATGCCAGACGTCACCCAGAGTTTCGACGTGTATTGCGATGCATCACGCCTCGGACTTGGTTGCGTTCTGATGCAAGAAGGCAAAGTTGTGTCGTATCTGTCCCGGCAGTTGCGACCGCATGAAGAGAATTACCCAACCCATGACCTGGAATTAGCTGCTGTTGTCCTTGCTCTTAAAAAGTGGCGTCCCTATCTTGCGGGACATCGCTGTGAGATCTATACGGATCATAAGAGCTTGAAGTATATTTTCACCCAGAAGGAGTTGAACCTGCGACAGAGGAGATGGATGGAATTAATCAAGGATTATGATATTGGAATCCACTATCACCCCGGAAAGGCTAATGTAGTTGCCGATGCCCTTAGTCGCAAACCCTGTACCCTGAATGCCTGATCCAAGCCGAACAGCCAGCCTTGTTCAAAGAGTTCGAAGATTTTGGACTAGAACTTGTTAGCCATGGATATCTCGCCAATTTGGAGTTAGCCCCAACCCTGATGGATCAAATCAAAGAAGCCCAAAAAGGTCATGAAAGCATTGAAGGAATTAGGAAGAAGATCTCCCTCGGCAAAGCACCCGGTTTTACCGAAGATGCTGAAGGAGTGCTGAAATTCAATGATCGTATCTGTGTGCCCAATGTCACGGAACTTAAGGAGTTAATCCTGAAGGAAGCCCATGAGACCCCTTATTCAATCCACCCCGGCGGAACCAAGATGTACCAAGACCTTCGAGAAAGATTTTGGTGGCATGGAATGAAGCGAGAGATTGGTTCTTTTGTAGCCAAGTGTGACATCTGTCAGCGAGTCAAGGCTGAACATCAGCGGCCCGCTGGATTGCTTCAACCTTTGAAAATTCCCGAGTGGAAGTGGGATGAGATTGGAATGGATTTTATTACCGGACTTCCAAGATCCAACCGAGGCCATGATTCAATCTGGGTCATCGTTGATCGATTGACCAAGGTTGCTCATTTTATACCTGTCAAGACCACCCATACCGGAGCTCAGTTAGCAGACTTGTATATTTCCAGAATAGTAAGCCTGCATGGTGTGCCTAAGAAGATTGTATCTGATAGAGGTACGCAATTCACCTCAAGATTCTGGAAATCCCTTCATGAAGCCCTCGGAACCAAGTTAGCATTTAGCACAGCTTATCATCCCCAGACCGATGGCCAAACTGAGAGTGAACCAGATATTGGAGGACATGCTTCGTGCATGTGTTCTATCCTATGGTTCCAAGTGGGAAGATTGTCTTCCGTTTGCAGAGTTCTCATACAACAACAGTTATCAGTCAGTCTGCAAATGGCCCCTTTTGAAGCCCTTTACGGCAAGAAGTGTCGTACACCCCTGAATTGGTCCGAAACCGGAGAAGGCAAATTGTTTGGACCAGATACCCTCCGTGAAGCTGAAGAGCAAGTTCAGCTTATTCGTGAACGCCTCAAAAATGCCCAATCCCGTCAGAAGAGTTACGCTGACACCAAGCGTCGTGACCTCACCTTCAACGTCGGAGATTATGTCTATCTCCGAGTGACACCCCTTAAAGTAGTGGCGGACCTACAGGGTATGCCCGGTATGCCTTGGCATACCCTGCAGCCCAGCCCACGTATACATATGTATGCGTATTAGAGAAAGAGCTTAGAGAAAAAGAATGCAACAAGCCCAGCATGTAGCGATCGGAAAAGAAACAAGGACTGAAACCTGGCGATCGAAGCGAGGAGCGAGCAGTTTCCAGCTTGGCGAACATGGGATTGAAACCTAGGGACCTTTAACATCCCAAATTCATCCCAAATTCATAAGCAGAGAAGTATTCCAAAAATGTGGGACAACAAAAACTTTTGTTAAGTTATATGTGTTGGTTATGCTTGTTGCTTGTGTATTATACTTGTGACATTATTTCTTGTTGCTTGTAATGTGTTTGCTTGAATTGAAAATTTTAAATACAAACACAAAGAAATTGAAACAAGAAATAAATTAAAGTGACAAGTGTGTCACCTAAATTCTCCAAGTATAAAAATCCAATTTGTTTTAAACAAAAATTCAGAAGAGTGGTATATGAAAACCCTTATTTGAATTCTTACTACTTATCTCTCTCAAATACTATTTTCAAACTAGTTTTAAAATTCAAAAGTAAACAAAGTAGAAATAAATTAAAATGCCATAATTGAAACACTATAAAAGAAAATGTTTCAAAACATTTTATTTTGCAAAGCCAATTTTTGTGGAGCTTCTGCACATTATGAGAAGGGCCCACAAATTTTGCCAAATTTTTCTAAATTGATTTAGTGCCTCAAATAAAATCAAGAAGTACTACTGCAAATAACAGAAGGACTAAAAAGTAAATAGAAGAAAGAAGAAGGAAAAGATGCAACGCACAGGAGCCAGGGGGGTTTTTGCAAAAGAGTCATCGTCTACCTCCCCTAGCTCACTGTGGACGCGCGTGTCGCCGTCGCCGCAGCTCGCTCGACGCCGTTCCCAGGCCCCCCAGGTCCCCCCTTGCCCGTAGCCGTCCACGCTCCGTGCCTCTACAGCCGCCGCAGTCGCTCGAGCTCTCCCTTGACCCAATGCCGCCCCCTATCTCCCGTTTCTCCGCCGTGGTTAAATGGACGGCGCCGGCCAAAATTGGCCCAGATCGCTGCACATCGCCACGCAATCCTCTACGTTGCGAACCCTAGCCCACGCCTGGACCCCCCAGACACCGCGCGCCGGCCTCTCCCGCCCTCTAGACGCCGCTGGACCGCGACCACCGTGCGCCGCCGTCGCGCCTATTTAAACTCGAGCCTGCACCTCGCATTTCCCCATGCCCCACTGCCTCTCCCTTGCTCCACCACACCCTCCACTCGCCCGTGCACCACCAGGAGGGCGGAGCCGCTGCCGCGAGCTCGCTGCTGCTCGTGCCCGTGCTCGACAGTCCGAGGTAGGCGACGACGCAGCCGTAGCTCTGCTCTGCCCCATTCTCTCCCCTAGGCCCTGCACCATGTTGCCTCCTCTTCACCACACTCACCCGCTCCTTTTTCTCCGTCGATTCGTGCCAGAAGCGCCGCAGGAACCTCGCCGGAGTTGCTGCCGTGGCCGTGAGAAGTTCAGAAGCACGCCGCCGGAGCTAGACGCCGTCCCAGCAAGCAGAACTCAGCCAGGACGTTCGCCCGAGCCTCTGCCGTCGTCTTGTGTCATCGCCAAGCCTTCCCGAGCCCTCTAGGTGAGGATTCCGTCCACCACAGTGCCGCCGGCGCGGCGGCGCCGCCATTTTATGGTCGTCGCCGTTTGCCTTAATCGTGGGCCATTGGATCTCGATCCAACGGTGCCATACCGTTTCGATTAGAGAGAGAGAGACTGACGAGCGGGCCCCGCTCATCAGGCTTTTACTAATTTCCCCGCGTGCACTGTGCCGCTGACCAGTGGGTCCCCCATGTCAGCAATTTCAACATTATCCACAACAGTGGATTTTCCTAATTTAAATTCTCTGAAATTTCAGTACTGATATGAACTTGTAAATTCAATATCTTGAGATTTAGGAATCCAAATAAAACAAACTCAATTGTTCTGAAAAGCTTATGAAATTTTTTAACCAACCCAATTGGTCTCATTTCATTTAAATAAATATTTAAAAAGTATTATTAAAAATACTACAGAAGGTTTAAAATCTAAACTTGTTTGTTTCTGATACCCTGTTAGTCCAAATGATTCCAAACCATTTTTTTAGCTTAGTACTGCCATGTATTAGCTTCCCTAATTTTGGTAGAATTATTTGTGCAGTAGTATTTGTTTAGTATTGAGTTGAAGTTTGAACACCCTTCTGCACTCAAACATTTAATTATGATTAATGGTTGACGCACAAGAGTTAGGACCAATTTTGTTAGATCACATTTAGTCATGTTTAGTTACCCCTAAAAGGATTTAATATTTGGAACAACAGAACATATTTGATTGCCAAAACTTGATTATTAAGTTACTGGACTAAAACCTTTGTGTAGGGAGATTAGTAACTCCAATGACTCCAAATCAAATGGGGTTGTCTTCTACACATCAGTACTTTCCGTAGAATTTTAGTTTGTATTTTTGTGACCAACAGAACTCAAGTTGTGCAATTAAGCATATCCCAGAAGTTTCTGCCATAATTTGGACATAAATAAATATTGTTTAGATCAAATAATTGAAATCAAATTGTATTGTTTGATGTATCCAGTGGCTATTTAGAGCATTTAGGATTGTGATGTTGTGATGTTGTTTGAGTAGTTTAGTGATTGCACCTAAATATATATGCATCTACTTTGATCAAATGATTTACTCTTAAAACCAATGGTTTATAAAACCTTTTCAAAAAGTGTATGGAAATTATTTTGCCACCCTATGTAGTAGTTATAAGAAACTTTAGGATGGAAAACAATGTTGTTTATTCAAAACTCCTTTGGAAATACTTGTGTGGTTATGGAATGCCGAGATGTCGGTATTGAAGTGGAGAAATGGAGGATGATGATGTTTATGAAAAATGCACAGTGTCCTAGTACTATGACAACCAATCTTAATCTGTGCGACCACATTTACCCCCATATGGGAACGGGGCTTAGTCATATAATTTGCTCTTATTAGTATGGGATACCTCATCGACGGAGATGACTTCGTTATGCGTGAGGGGATGGTTTGTGAACTCCCTTGACCTGGGTCCTCGCTCAAACTCTATGGAAAGATAAGGAGGAGGATTGAAGACTTCATAAATGTGGTCGCCGGGAAAAACATATGAGTCCTCACACTTAGGGCTGCCGACGGGGACCGGACTGAGTGTCGATGGGAATTATCATATGGGTAGGATCCTATACTAGCATGAGCAAAGGAGAGGCTAGGGTCAGTGGCTCAACTTCGCATACACCTTGTATGGCGGGACGTGGCTGACACGATGAGTTACCGGATGGATGTGGGTTAAAAGCGTGCTACCTCTGCAGAGGGTCAAAACTATTCGAATAGCCGAGTCCTCGGATATGGACAATTGGATGGCTGTCCTAAGATCATGTGCAAGTTTTGAAAAGAATTTAAGTTTTAAAATGAAAGTGAAGTGGAGAATGTTGTTGTACCTATACCAACGGATTGGTATGAGGTGTTGGTGAAAAGAGGACCATGACAGACTATGGTCGGAAAAAGGTGGAGTTTTGGAGAAACAGATAAAATGATGGTCTTTATTCAAAATGGTTATAAAAACTCTTCTTACCTCTTTTAACAAAGATATAGAGATGTTATAAGAAAATAAAACTTTGAAAAGTTAAAATAAAACTATTGCATACTCATGTTGGGGTAGTTTGCGAATACATTCAAATGTACTCATATTGGTTTCGTCCCTGGCTATTGTCCTAGCCAGACTACGAGGAGGAGCACTACGCCGAGCAGGAGTATGGCGACTTCTATGCGAACTAAGGATCTCCACAAGTCAGCTGCATGTCGGGTCGTCATCGTTAGGAGATGATGTCTACTACGCCGTAGCTTCCTCTGATATTTTGGTTTGGCCCTTGAAGGCACCTATGTAAGAACTTGGTCTAAATGACCATTTATGTAAGACTTTTAATTCGGTACTGTAATGGATGTAAACTTTGGTATCCAATTCAGATTATGTGCAACGACAGACTGATCACGGGATCGTTGTGCTAAGCATAATCGGGTATTTTGGACATCTAGTCCGGGGTCCCCACAGTATGTCTTTTCAATATACCATCTACCACATGTAGCATTCTCTGTTTCCAACCAAACACCAATCAACTTATTTCAACACAAAACTCTCCAAATAATACAACAATGAAACAAGAGAGTACTCTACAAGAACTAACAGCTCTGAGTAAGAGATGCATGAAAAACAGGAGCTAAAAGCATTGCAGTAGCTAGTCAAGAATACTCAACAAATATAAGTGAAGAATACGAGTATTCACAGTAAAGCGGAGCGTGTCTCTCTCCCACACAAGAATGCTAGGATCCAAATTAGTCATAAAACAAAGCAAAAATAAAAGCACACAGACGCTCCAAGTAAAGCACATAAGATGTGAAAGAATTAAAATATAGTTTCACTAGAGATGACCTGATAAGTTGTTGATGAAGAAGGGGATGCCTTGGGCATCCCCAAGCTTAGACGATTGAGTCTTCTTGAAATATGCTTGGGTGACCCATCGGGGCATCCCCAAGCTTAGGATTTTCACTCTTCTTGATCATGTCATATCATCCTCCTCTCTTGATCCTTGAAAACTTCCTTCACACCAAACTCAGAGTAATTCTCATTAGAGGGTTAGTGCATAATCAAAAATTCACTTGTTCTGTGATGACTCATTCATCTCCAATACTTCTGGACATTAGCTACAGCCACTAATATTTTGTGGAGCAAAGAAATCCACTCAAACACAATAAAAGAGAGAATGCAAAATAAAAATAAGAAAGAAAGCTCCTTGACTCAATAAAATAAAAATAGCAGAAAATAAAAACAATGGGTTGTCTCCCACAAGCGCTTTTCTTTAAAGCCTTTTAGCTAGGCATGACAATTTTGATGATCCTCTCATATGTATAAGAGTTGAATATAAGAGAGCATCAAAAAGCAAATACCAAACATATTTAAGTATAACCCACTTCCTATGCAAAGGAATCTTGTAAGAAACAAATTATTGAAGCATGAAGCTACTAGCATAGAAAGATAAAACAAGTGCAACTTCAAAAAATTCAACAAAAAGAGAGGAGACTTAATATTATTGAGATATATGAAGCCATGTCTCCCTGTCTCATAAAAACTTTCAGTAGCATCATTGATAAAATCCACAATATAACCATCACATGAAACATTGTTATCATGATCTATATGCATAAAAGTATCATTATTTTCCACATAAGCAATGTTCTTCTCATTAATAACAATGGGAGCAGGATCATCATAAAGAACTCGAACATGATAGACAAGTTGTATATTAAAGGGATGGTTTTGGGTAATCCCTCCATAACTATGACAAGTTTCATGAGGATGATTGTAATTATAAACTATGTCATAGTATTCTTTATAATAATTATCAAAGACTGGAGGCATAGTATCATCATAAGCAATAGAATAGTTATCTTCCAAAGTGTATTCATTTGTAAACATATCATCATCATTTTTACTAGAAGGAGATGTATCAAATATATAATCATCAGTTGCAAAAGGATTTTCAAACACCTCATCCCCAAGTTTAGAGCTTTCCACATCATCATTAGAAGAAACATGGATAGTACTAATAGTATAGCAATTATTTACATCATCATTTTCAGAATTGGTACCCCAAAGATTTTGAATATCAAAAGTAGTTTCATTTTCCCAATCATGATCACTACAAGAAGTAACATACATATAATCATCTTCAATAGTGCCTATAGATTTAGTGTCGAGATAATAATGACCCCAAGTATGTGAATCTTCTTCAATAAATTTAGACTCATTAGAAACGATCATGAAAGGAGCAACATGCTTAGGAGAGGATACCTTTTCCTCTCTCTTTTTACTCCTCTTCTTCTTTCCCCTCTTCTTTTTATCTTTAGGAGGGAGAGGTTTGAAAGGAAGCTTCTCCACATGCCCTGGTTCATTTTTAGAAACAATAGAAGAAACTTGGCAAGATTCCTCCCTTTCATTAATTAGAGTAAAACAAAGTATAAGTCCTTTCATATTTTGGTAAAGGTATATATTTTATAATTTTTTCTATATAAGGATTACTGTGGCTCTTATCAACACAATGGAGACGGTATCCCCGCAAAATACTATTCATATCAAAAGAACTCATATCTAACAAAGAAGTTTTCCTTGATTACTCTTCGCACCCCAAAAATAATTCAAGTTCATCATAATGATCGAGATGGATCATGCTATCATCAAACAAACTCGAAATTGTATCATTAAACTTTGAGCATTGGAATTCGAAATGACCTTCTTCATAGTGGAGTTCACAAATAAAAGGATATAGGGCACAAACCTTTTTAGCCATGTCGGCCCAATGAAAACCAGGGTATCATGGGCCGGCCCTTCTGGCCCTAGACACCTGGGCGCGGAATGCGGCTAAGGACTAGGCCGCGACGCCTGGCGAGCCCCGCGAGGCCTAACCCCTCGCGGAGGCTTCAACGCCGAAACGAGAGACTAAGTCCCCGCGACCAGGGGACCTTCTCAGGAGACTTTCCCTCTCGGGGGTGTCAGATCACTTGAAGTGCGTGGCGAGGCTCTGCCATCCTGGCAGGGCGCACATGGGGCCTGCGTTCCACAGCAGGATGACACGCATACCTGCGCACGGTGACGAATGGGCATCAGTTACCATTCCCATGCTTAAAGGAGAGCAACAAAGCTGCCCTAAATGAGGAGGATTACCAAGCATGCCATTTTTGTGCTAAGGGGACATGCTGCCGCTCAGCTCCAATGGCGACGTCACTGGTGTGACACCACGAACCTCTGGTGCGCCGACCACCTCTCTGGACGGACGGTGGCAGGACCTGATGAAGACCAGCAAGACCAATGCGGTGGACCTCGTCCACAACCCCATGGACCAGGGGTGCGCCGCCCTCCTGGACCGGCGCCATGGGGGAACCCTAGCTTCCGCCCCTGCGCCTATATAAGGAGGGGGAGCACCACTAGAGAAGGAGATCGATCATTCCTTCGCCTAAGACTACTACTCCACACAGAGAAGAGAGTTCCTGCACTAAGGAAGCTCTGCCATTGTTGTAAGCTCTGCCCTCGGCAAGCATTCTTGTACTATAACCTCACGAAGTAGTGCAATACTATACGGCAGGAAGTAGGGTCTTTACTCCTCCAGGAGGGCCTGAACCTGGGTACGAGCTGGTGTCCATCTCTGCTGTGATGCGTTCTGTCGAGCTCGTCGTGTTTGGTCGCCGAGGTTGACGAGTGTTTGATAAGTGTCGTGTTCAGCCCCTCTCGATTCCTGGTTCTCGGGGACTATTCTCCGACATTTGGCGTGCCAGGTAGGGGGTTGAGGCGTCCTTTCAACCTTCCCCTTCGACCTCTCCGGCACCATGGCTCAGACCCGAGCTGAGCGCCTCACATGTCGCACGAACGCCAATGGCAGGGCCACCACCGAGCCCGCTCCAGGCCACAACCCGCGTGGTCGTCCACGTGCCAACCGCGCCCTGCGCAACGACGGCCCTGAGCCCCACGTCGAGGAGCCGGAGGAGGAGGATGTCGACGAGGAGGCCTCTTCCCTCCATCCCTCCAGGGTGCAGGGGGCTTCGTCCCAGAGCCAGGCTGCGCCAAGCCCAAGCACCGCGCTGTTCATGGCGCAAGAGCTTCTCCGCTACCTCCGCACCGAAGAGGGCCACGCCAACTGGTTGGCTCGCATCACCGAGCTCGTGCACGCCGCCGGCGTCCCCACTGCCCTGGCTGCTTCTCGCTCGGTGGTGCGCCACTCTAGGCACGCGGGAGACCCCGCGTCGGGGGCTCCCCCGCCTCCTCCTCCTCCGCCACCACCACCCCTGCCGCCGGCGGGAGATCATCGCGCTGCATCCCACACCTCCTCCCCACGCGACTGCCAAATCGTGGTGAGGACGGCCCCGGATCTCCGGGTGGAGATCGAGCGCCAGAAGGAGTGCAACAACCGCATCGTTGACGACATCGCCGCCGCGGGACACCAGATCCGCAACGCGAACGCCGCGGTCACAACATACGCCACTGGATGTGTCGCCTTCACAAAGAGGCTGCGCAAGGTCGTCTGGCCCTACAAGTTCAAGCCCGACCTACCTCCGCGATACGACGGTCGAACCAACCCCCTGGAGTTCCTGCAGCTCTACACTGTGGCAATACAGGCCGCGGGAGGAGATGACAAGGTCATGGCCAATTGGTTCTCCATGGCCCTCAAGGATTCAGCACTCTCCTGGCTGATGAATCTCCCCGACGACTCCATCCACTCGTGGGAGGCCCTCTGCAGGCGTTTTGTGGCAAACTTCAAAGGCACATACAAACGCTCCCTCACCTACAACGACTTCCGTGTCGTGCGCCAGAAGTCGGGCGAATCTCTGCACAAGTTCATCCAATGTTTCAGCCAGGTCCGCAACAAGATCGCAAACGTCGAAGACTCGCAGGTCATCGCTGCCTTCAGGGAGGGCGTCTCGAACCACAGAATGCTCGAGAAGCTCGGCATCCATGACATGCTGACCTCAGTGTCTAAACTCTTCGACCTAGCGGATAAGTGCGCCAAGGCTGAAGAGGATGACAAGACCAGGAAGAAGAACTCCGAGAAGCGAAAAGTCACAGCGGTCCTCGCAGCTGAGACTGAAGGCAATCTGCCTCATGACGATCCCTCGGGAGTCGCAGGCAAAAAACAGGCTACAGGCATGTACTGCATTTACCACAACAGGACCAACCACAACACCGAGGATTGCTGGGAGCTTAAGCAGCTCTCTCAGAAGCGACAGCAGCAAGACGATCGCAGCGGCCGCGGGAGAAGCCGTGGTGCCCGTGGAGGCGGACGCTACAACAACAACGTCAACCGGCAACCTCAAGAAGGCCAAGACCCCACCGGGCAAAACAACAACCTCCCCGACGATAACCCTGGGGGCCACTAGGCTCCCAAAGGAATCGCGGTGTGTATCCTCGGCGGAGCTCAGGTGTCGAGGTCGAACCACCACCTCAAGCAGTACACTCGATCGGTCAACGCTGCCCTCCCCAGCATCGAGGCTGCCCAACCCCTCAAGTGGTCACAGTATCCTATCGCTTTCGACTCCAACGACCACCCCAAGACCACCAAGACAGTTGGCACCATCCCCTTGATATGTACCCCCACAATCAACAACATCGCTGTGATAAAGACGCTCATAGATGGTGGAGCAGGATTGAATGTCATCTCCGTCGAAGCCTTTGAGCAGCTCCAGGTGCCATACGACAAGCTCATGCCCTCCAAGCCCTTCGCCGGGGTGACGGACGGCCTCATCACCCCACTGGGTCAAGTGAGACTCACCGTCACTTTCGCCACCCGCGAGAACTACCGCACCGAGCTCGTCGATTTCGACGTCGCGCACATCAGGCTACCCTACAACGCCATCCTTGGCTATCCGGCCCTGGCAAAGTTCATGGCCGTCACCCACCACGCGTACAACCTCGTCAAGCTGCCAGGCTGCCGCGTCACCATCACCATCCATGACCAAGTCAAGGAGGCCCTGCGCGCCGTCGAACTCGCTTACAAGACCGCCGCAGCGGCAGCCTCCTTGGGAGATGGCGAGGATGATGCCTTCGATCACAAAAAATGATCGCCACGGCAGACATTTTTATCTCTAGAGGGACACCCGAGATGTCACCTCCCCAAGCTTCACAAAGCTTTTTCCCTCCCCGAGGGCTACTCCATCTGAACTCTCTCTACCACGCGTCGCCACGGGCCGCGAGAGCTCTTCAGCCGCACTCTGTGGAAGCCCATGCCTGCACATGGCGGAGTGTAACTTGGTCACACCAAGTATAAACAAACTAGTCATTTTTTGGCACAATGCGCCTTAGCGCCCACCTCTTTTTGTAATGATAACGTGGTAAGGTTTTCTTTCTGTTTGACGGCCCACGCTTATGTTCTTCCCTTGTGTACCTCGCGAGCGGGGGCTGGGCACGGTGCCTGTGTCTAGGGAGCATCCCAGCAGTACTGAAAAACCCAATGGATCCGAGTTTCCTGTCTCGTGGGCACGCTCCCACGCAGGTCACCTCTCCAAGGACCTTGGTGCTTGTTTTCTCTCCTCGCAAGGCACACATAAGGAAAAGCCTATAAGTGCGCGTGCTTTGGTTATGCAAATGCTTGTGGGTACACCCTCGTGACAATTACAGGAAGGGCAGCACCCTCGCCGAAGTCGGAGAAAACATCTCCAAAGGATGGCATACCTATGAACGCACAAGACCCCACGCAGCTAAGTCCAGAGCTAAGCTACTTGTTCTTTGCCACACCCCCCCTCGTCGTTTTGTTTGCCTCTTGGGCTCCTTTTTCTCACTTACGTCTCATGAACTGCTCGCGCGTCAAAAGTGGGCTCTTGAGCATCGTGCCTCAGGAACCTTTTACCCCTCTAAGCCTTACGCATCCCCCGGCCTTGTCGAGCCCAAAACTCTGACATACCGCAGCGGCGATGCTAAAGCATGAAGAAAAGGGTCCTAGCAACGTAGAGCAAAAAGACATAAGCAAGGGATAAAAAGCCCCTCGAGAGGCAAAAACTGGCGATGACAGCAATACGAGCTTTAATAGTTATTACAATATGGGGGAGTACTCAAAAGCTATGATAATGTCTCTAGGCACACCACAACAAAAGGAGCGTCTTCAGGCCTCGTCGCCATCACGCCTTTCCCCATCAGAGCCTTCGTCGCTGCCCTCAGAGTCTTCATCTTCCACCGCTTCAAAATGCTCAACATACGCCTTCACCTCGCCCCACCTTGGCGGTCTGCTCCATGGCGTGAGGCCCCTCCAAGGGCTCAGTCACGTCCTCAAAGAGGAAGAAGGGCTGGAGGCGACGAAGATTGGCGAAGATGCGGCTAACAGCAAGATGAAGTAGCTTGCGACTCTCCTCTTCAACCAGGTGATCCATGGTCGTCACGGTCTTCTCCAGCTCCTCCACGAGCCGTTCAATGAAGCTTAGATACCACTGGATGCCGGCGTCGCCCTCGGTCGTGAAGTCGGGAATCTCAGCACCCAGGCGTTGCGCAATGACTCGAGCCCGAGACCCGAAGGAGCGGAGCATGTCCGTTGCTCTTTCTTCAGGGCCTTGGCTTCTTGCCTAGAAGCCTTGGCCTCCTCGGTGAGCGCGGCAGCCAGTGCCACCTACTGTTGAAGATCCCTCATGTCCCCGTCTAAGTTGCGGAGATCATGATCCGCATGACGGCGGGCGTCCTTGGCCGTCTTTAGGCGGGACCGAAGTTTCTCCAACTTCTCCTCCAGCTCCTGGACACGCTGGTCAGACTCAGCACGCTTCTCCAAGAAGCGGTCCTCCTGCATTTTCAGCCTCTTCGAGAAGTCAGCCTGGCAGTCCTTGCGGTAGTTCTTCTTCTCCTCGTCGAGCTTGGCTTGCTGCTCTTTCTTCTGCTGCTGGAGTTTCTCGTTGGCCCTCTCGATACGGACATGGCACCCGGCCTCATCTTCAGCCACGGCGGTCTCGTGAGCCTCCAGGCATTCCTTCTCCGCAGCCTGATCTTTTTCAACTTGATCGGCTTGCTCCTCGCGCATGCGGACTTCAGACTCGCGGAAGCACAGTTCTTCCTCTCGGGGATGGATCTCCGCCTGAAGCTTGTCCTGGCTGGCCCAGAAGGCCTCCGACGCTGCGGCAACCTCTTTCTCCCTGGCCTGGAGCTTTATCTCCCATGCGGAGGCTGCCGCCTCGTGAGCTCCTGGTGCTTCGTGGTTGTCTCCGCCTGAAGATCTTCGTGCTTGTGCTTCAGCTCCGCAAGGACTTCCTCAGCCTAGCGAGTAACGATAGCCCGAACCTCGTCAGCAAAATGGCGAGCCTCGACGCGGTGCTCCTGAGCCTCCTCATCCTCTTGACGGGCACGCTCGAACGCCGCGTGGAGGTGGGCCCAGCCGCGCGCAAGGTCGATGCGGTCCTCGCCCGTGGCGCGCTCCTCGTCGATGATGTGGAGTTCCAGACCGCTGAGCATCTCCCTCGCGGAGCAGAAGATGGCCTCGCGACGGGATTCGTACGGGCATTGTGTCCGCAGCGTCAAAGCTAGGCTATCTCCAATAGGCACGGAGTTTAGGGTCTCCAATGTTCTGCTCCCAAGGCTCGGGCCCTCCCCGAGGTGCCTCATGGGGCTCAGGTGGGGACCTTCCCTCATGAACAGATGCCTGAGGGTCCTGGTGTGGGATGTTGTCCTCATCGGCCGGCCTCTGGGGGCTCTGGCAGGGAACCTTTTCCTCACTTGTAGGAAGCCGGGGACTCTGCTGAAGATTGTCGCCCACAGTAGCCGCCTGAGCGACCTACGAGCCGAAGGAAGTTTCGTTATCGGTGCCGGCACCCTCCTGCACGACGGGAGCTCCCCCTGTTGTCTCCGTCAGCGTCATCGGGGTGAGGCCTCCAGTCGCCCTGGAACCCGTTGGGACCATTTCCACCTCGCCCCCCGGATCCACACGGGGTTCGTCTGGCTCGGGAAAGGTCGCTGTCCCAACATGATCCCTGGCCTCGGGGGACGAGGTTGCAGGCGCGAGGGGTGTTCCGTCTATCGCAGAGGCCTTGAGAATCACCGGAGCCTCCGAAGCCTCTCCCGGCTGACAGGTTTTCTTCTGCTTCGGTGCCGAAGAAGACCTGAAGGGAAAAACCAGAAAATAGTCAAGGCGAGAAGACTCCGCTGGAAAGAAGGGGGAAGAAGAGAAAGGAACTTACGCAGTGGCAACATCCACCCATCTCCTCTTCCACACTCGCCGGGGCGGAGGTGCGTTGGCTGCTGGCACCCCTTGAGGCCCCCCCAGCCTTTGTCCCAGGAAGGACGGCAGGCTTGGCAAGGGGTGGTTCCGCCCGAGGATCTCAGGGATCAGCTGAAGGACCACCGTGGTGTTTATCTTCCACCTGCCATGACGGAGCAGCTCGGTAGGACGACTCGTCACCTGAAGAGACATCCAAGACCTGGGTCCTAGGCTCCCCAAGGCCCGGCAGGCGCTCGCCCCTTCCCGAGAAATCGGCCCCACGGGAAGTGCCTTCGCCCTCAGCAACGGAGCTGGAGGGAGACCCCGGCGAGAAGGTCTTGCCCTGTTCCGGAGCCACCATGACGAGCCCCTCTTGAGGGCTTGTCCTCCCTTGTGAGCGCAGCCCCCACGGGGTGAACGACGGCATCGCAACCAAATATTGGTAGCGGCCAGACTTTTCGAACAAATACAAGGCTTTTGAAGAGTTGTTCGCTGGCTCAGGTATATGCGAAGAGGAAAATAGGAAGCTCATGATCTTCATCCACCACCTCAGCCGAGAGATTTTCTTTGTCCAACCGTATCCTTGTAATACCCCGTAATTTATTGGATATTCTCATCGAGATTCTTGTCATCACCGCTGAAGACTATTTTATCCGTCATTCTTCAATTTCAAATCAGAGACGATAGTCGATCGTGGAGTACTCTTTTTTTTATAAGATAGTATCGTGAAATTATCTCTTCCTTGGCCATTTTCTGGGGACCTTTCAAAACAAGCCTCTTCTCAAGGATCCGAGTCCATGGTTGAATCGGGCTCGTCGAGACAATCAAAATGGACTACTCGTTTGCCCAAATCGGAGTTCGGATGCATCCTACACAGTTTGTTTGATTCAATGGCCAGGATTATTTTTGCTATTTCGAAATTATGTTAACTAAAAAAAAAGGGGGGATGGATATCCCTCCATGCCTATCCCTTCCTCCACCACGGTATCTTCATTCCCATCTTCCTCTTCACACCGTGCTCCTCTCATGGCAGCAGCCCCTTCCTTTCCTTGTCTTCCACATAGCAGCCCTCCTTGTATCCCTCTCTTGAGCACCCCCTCCAGGGCCTCACTTCCTCCCTTACCCTTCTCTGCGATACCCCCAGCTCGCCCCCTCATCTCCTAGGGCAGCATGGGCCTGTTCTTGGGTGAGAAGAAGAGGAGACAAGAAGGAAGGAGAAGAAGAGGTTGCAAGAGAAGCACAAGGGGGGAAGGAAAAGCAAGGGAAGAGGAGGCCACCCCAACACCCTCTTCATCAATCTCCTCCAATCCCTCCACCAAGGTGAGGTCCTCCCTCTTCTTACCTGTACCAAATCTCTGTTTTGGTGAAGGATTCATGGTGGTTAGGAAAGGGGAGTAGCAGATCCATAATGGATTGGAACAAGTTTCGTTGGTGGTGCTGTTCCTGTGCATACAGCAGTGTAGATCATCAATTTCGAGTCCCTATATGGCAAAATCAGAGGGGCATCCTTTGGAATGTTTTGTAACCCTCGTTCCAACGATCGTTTTGAGCCGTCAATCACTCAATTTGGTTCAGTCGTTTGGCCACAGCGACAAAAACGAGTTGCTGTACTGTTTTTCCAAAACAGTATGTTCATACCTTTTGTTCATAGCTTTTCATGATCTTTGAGAGTTGATAAAATGGTGTTCTACAGGAGTATAGCTACCTGGTACCTTGCAGTTCATAGATCAACTGTATATGCTTAATTTCCATGAGTATTCACCTTGTTATGAAATTCCAAAGGTGGCTACTTGTTATTTCAGAATTCTGGAAACAGCAAAGAATAGAGTTTTCCCATGGGCTTGAGGAGCTTTACCCATTCAATAAAATTCATGTTTGTCCCCTGCTATGTTGTATGTGATGCATAGCTGCTAATACAAAAGGTTTCAATTAATTATCATGATTAGTCGTCTTGCTTTGACTTTCCAAAGAGAGCTAATCGTTATGCTGGAATCTGGAAACAGCAGAGTGGTATTTGCTAGTTATGAATTAGATAGCTCCATATTTCGAGTTCGAATAGTAGGAGTTGTTTGTAGTTAAGTTCCATATGAATGCATAGGCATAACATTTGCTTGTTTCCGAGCTTTCTAGCTCGAGTTATGAATTCTTTCGTGAAGGGACAGCAGAGGGGTTGCCCCCTCGGAAATGTGATTAGCCACCTTTGGTGTATGTGCTCTGCATAGTTGGCTTACTCACAGGTGTGGGATTATTCCCAATCAACGTCTTCGCTATCGGTAAAGGGCTAAAGGCAAGTGCATGACGATCCCTATTCTCTATGTTTGTCGATTGTGTGACTGTTCGATTGGTCACTCTCATTGATTGAGATTTACTAGTCCAATTGATTGATTTCTGACTTATTCAGTTCTTTCGATTCGGTTTCTTCATCCATGTTCCGAAATAGTTCACTTTCTTAATTTCCTAGCTAACTCGGTGAGAAACTGTTCACAAGTGGCTACTCCGATAGAGTTCGGTGAGAACTGTCAGCTTGTGAGCTAGTCCGATGGCTATTCTTTCATGTCAGACCGGTGAGAGACTGTCCCGAGTGGCTACTCCGATAGAGTTCGGTGAGAACTGTCAGCTCGTGGGCTAGTCCGGGCGACATATTCACCCTTTCTGTCAGACCGGTGAGAGACTGTCCCGAGTGGCTACTCCGATAGAGTTCGGTGAGAACTGTCAGCTCGTGGGCTAGTCCGGGCGACATATTCAGATGTTCAGTTTCAGTTACATATTCAGATATTCAGTTTCAGTTCCATATTCAGATTTTCAGTTTAAGTTACATATTCAGATATTCGGTTTCAGTCTTCTAGTTCATAAAGAGATTATAAGGTATTTTCAGGTGGTCCTGGTTGGGTTCAGTGGTGTAGGATGTTGAAAATTGGTAACCCTTAGCTATGTACTTGACACAATGGGATTATTATTCTGATGGTTCCGTATTTTACTTGCTGAGTATTTTTATACTCATTCTTGTGTTTCATTCGGTTTTCAGGTACTAATAAGCGACGAGTATGGGATATGGGCGTAGCACCTCTACTTCATTGAGCACGTCACATAACTTCAAATAATAATCAGTGGACGCCATTTCTTTTTAGTGGCTTTCTACAGTTCTTGGTGTTTCTTTGAAGTCATTATACCGCTTTCTATCCTCTTATTATGAATTGTCTGTCGTGGATTGTCCTTAAAAACAAAGGAGGTGCTGTCCAAGTTTAAAGCTTTCATTAATATGGTTGTGAGTAGAGTTGTGTGGTAGCACTCCCAGGTGCTCTAATCCTGGGGTGTTATAGTTGGTATCAGAGCCCGGCTTTAGATCTCTGGTGTTGTCCTCTTCTTAATTAGTATGCTAATAACTTAAAACTTGACACACTGGTGCACAGTAGGATGGGTTTTGGGTCGTTCCTGATTTCAGATGAACATTGCTTTTCATGAGTGCTTCTATAGCTGTTCCCTAGTAAATTGGATGTCCTTATATTCTACAAGTTATAATGAATGAAGAACTCGAGGGCGAGTTCCTTTTAAGGTGGGTAGACTGTAATACCCCGTAATTTATTGGATATTCTCATCGAGATTCTTGTCATCACCGCTGAAGACTATTTTATCCGTCATTCTTCAATTTCAAATCAGAGACGATAGTCGATCGTGGAGTACTCTTTTTTTTATAAGATAGTATCGTGAAATTATCTCTTCCTTGGCCATTTTCTGGGGACCTTTCAAAACAAGCCTCTTCTCAAGGATCCGAGTCCATGGTTGAATCGGGCTCGTCGAGACAATCAAAATGGACTACTCGTTTGCCCAAATCGGAGTTCGGATGCATCCTACACAGTTTGTTTGATTCAATGGCCAGGATTATTTTTGCTATTTCGAAATTATGTTAACTAAAAAAAAAGGGGGGATGGATATCCCTCCATGCCTATCCCTTCCTCCACCACGGTATCTTCATTCCCATCTTCCTCTTCACACCGTGCTCCTCTCATGGCAGCAGCCCCTTCCTTTCCTTGTCTTCCACATAGCAGCCCTCCTTGTATCCCTCTCTTGAGCACCCCCTCCAGGGCCTCACTTCCTCCCTTACCCTTCTCTGCGATACCCCCAGCTCGCCCCCTCATCTCCTAGGGCAGCATGGGCCTGTTCTTGGGTGAGAAGAAGAGGAGACAAGAAGAGAAGGAGAAGAAGAGGTTGCAAGAGAAGCACAAGGGGGGAAGGAAAAGCAAGGGAAGAGGAGGCCACCCCAACACCCTCTTCATCAATCTCCTCCAATCCCTCCACCAAGGTGAGGTCCTCCCTCTTCTTACCTGTACCAAATCTCTGTTTTGGTGAAGGATTCATGGTGGTTAGGAAAGGGGAGTAGCAGATCCATAATGGATTGGAACAAGTTTCGTTGGTGGTGCTGTTCCTGTGCATACAGCAGTGTAGATCATCAATTTCGAGTCCCTATATGGCAAAATCAGAGGGGCATCCTTTGGAATGTTTTGTAACCCTCGTTCCAACGATCGTTTTGAGCCGTCAATCACTCAATTTGGTTCAGTCGTTTGGCCACAGCGACAAAAACGAGTTGCTGTACTGTTTTTCCAAAACAGTATGTTCATACCTTTTGTTCATAGCTTTTCATGATCTTTGAGAGTTGATAAAATGGTGTTCTACAGGAGTATAGCTACCTGGTACCTTGCAGTTCATAGATCAACTGTATATGCTTAATTTCCATGAGTATTCACCTTGTTATGAAATTCCAAAGGTGGCTACTTGTTATTTCAGAATTCTGGAAACAGCAAAGAATAGAGTTTTCCCATGGGCTTGAGGAGCTTTACCCATTCAATAAAATTCATGTTTGTCCCCTGCTATGTTGTATGTGATGCATAGCTGCTAATACAAAAGGTTTCAATTAATTATCATGATTAGTCGTCTTGCTTTGACTTTCCAAAGAGAGCTAATCGTTATGCTGGAATCTGGAAACAGCAGAGTGGTATTTGCTAGTTATGAATTAGATAGCTCCATATTTCGAGTTCGAATAGTAGGAGTTGTTTGTAGTTAAGTTCCATATGAATGCATAGGCATAACATTTGCTTGTTTCCGAGCTTTCTAGCTCGAGTTATGAATTCTTTCGTGAAGGGACAGCAGAGGGGTTGCCCCCTCGGAAATGTGATTAGCCACCTTTGGTGTATGTGCTCTGCATAGTTGGCTTACTCACAGGTGTGGGATTATTCCCAATCAACGTCTTCGCTATCGGTAAAGGGCTAAAGGCAAGTGCATGACGATCCCTATTCTCTATGTTTGTCGATTGTGTGACTGTTCGATTGGTCACTCTCATTGATTGAGATTTACTAGTCCAATTGATTGATTTCGGACTTATTCAGTTCTTTCGATTCGGTTTCTTCATCCATGTTCCGAAATAGTTCACTTTCTTAATTTCCTAGCTAACTCGGTGAGAAACTGTTCACAAGTGGCTACTCCGATAGAGTTCGGTGAGAACTGTCAGCTTGTGAGCTAGTCCGATGGCTATTCTTTCATGTCAGACCGGTGAGAGACTGTCCCGAGTGGCTACTCCGATAGAGTTCGGTGAGAACTGTCAGCTCGTGGGCTAGTCCGGGCGACATATTCACCCTTTCTGTCAGACCGGTGAGAGACTGTCCCGAGTGGCTACTCCGATAGAGTTCGGTGAGAACTGTCAGCTCGTGGGCTAGTCCGGGCGACATATTCAGATGTTCAGTTTCAGTTACATATTCAGATATTCAGTTTCAGTTCCATGTTCAGATTTTCAGTTTAAGTTACATATTCAGATATTCGGTTTCAGTCTTCTAGTTCATAAAGAGATTATAAGGTATTTTCAGGTGGTCCTGGTTGGGTTCAGTGGTGTAGGATGTTGAAAATTGGTAACCCTTAGCTATGTACTTGACACAATGGGATTATTATTCTGATGGTTCCGTATTTTACTTGCTGAGTATTTTTATACTCATTCTTGTGTTTCATTCGGTTTTCAGGTACTAATAAGCGACGAGTATGGGATATGGGCGTAGCACCTCTACTTCATTGAGCACGTCACATAACTTCAAATAATAATCAGTGGACGCCATTTCTTTTTAGTGGCTTTCTACAGTTCTTGGTGTTTCTTTGAAGTCATTATACCGCTTTCTATCCTCTTATTATGAATTGTCTGTCGTGGATTGTCCTTAAAAACAAAGGAGGTGCTGTCCAAGTTTAAAGCTTTCATTAATATGGTTGTGAGTAGAGTTGTGTGGTAGCACTCCCAGGTGCTCTAAAATCCTGGGGTGTTATAATCCTGTCGGACACCCCGGTGTACATCCACACCGACTTCTGGTGCGATTGCAGTGGCGCAATGCGCTGCCTCACGAACTCCGTGGCGATCATTTGACCAGTGAGGCCGTATGAGCGGGCTTCGGCGAGGTGCCTATCCATGGTATCAAGGGACTCGTGCTCCAGCTGCTGCCTGCCCCATCCTTGATGCCTCGTAAGAGGGCCAGCCGGCACCTCGAGGAAAGGGCAGACCTCTGAAACCCTCACGAAGAGCCACCGCTGACGAAAGCCCTCCACCTCTGTCGTCACCTCAGGGACGGGGACGTCACCATCCCAGGCAATGGGGGGATAGTTCCCAAACATGCCGTCGCAGAGGCGAAACGAGACGCAGCCCGTCGTCTCCGTGTGCGACGGGAAGTGCAGCGAAAAGAAGTTACGAAAGAAGTCCATGGAAGGCCTGACCCCAACATGCGCCTCGCAGAAGTAGGCGAAGATGGAGAAGGTAAGGATGGCGTTGGGATGAAAGTGAAGCAATTGGATTTGATAATGCTCTAGAATCGTGATGAAGAAATCCGAGAAGGGGGGAATCAAACCCGCGAAAAGATAATGGAGGAAGACGGGATAGAATTTGGCACGAAGCAGGCTGGGAACGCCCCCAGGCCGTAGCTCCGTCGCGCCCCGCTCGTTGTATGCTGAGGCCGTCAGGGGGCGCGCCTTCGCCAAATGCGCGGTGCTGGTCACGCGGCTGGCCTCCAGCGCGGGCCTGAGGGCACGACCATGGCTCGGGGAGTCGCGGTGCAGGGAGGAAGGAGGTGTAGCGCGAGCGAAGGTTTCGAAGTGATGGGGAACCGCGCCTTCTCTGCCATTTATCGCCACGCAGAGCGGTTTCTTCGGTCGTGGCGGGACTCACCGCGCGGTTAGACCAGTCGAAGGAGGCGACCCGACGGAGGATGGTTGTGCGCCAGGTGTCTCGGCCCAAGAGGGCAAAGTTGGGGCCCGCGACGCTTCACTTGCGTAGTTGGGCACCAGTTGGCCCATCGCGGGCCCGGGGGCTACTGTCGGCCCAATGAAAACCAGGGTATCATGGGCCGACCGTTCTGGCCCCAGACACCTGGGCGCGGAATGCGGCTAAGGGCTAGGCCGCGACGCCTTGCGAGCCCCGCGAGGCCTAACCCCTCGCGGGGGCTTCAACGCCGAAACGAGAGACTAAGTCCCCGCGACCAGGGGACCGCCTAGGGAGACTTTCCCCTCTCGGGGTGTCGGAGCACTCGAAGTGCTTGGCGAGGCTCTGCCATCCTGGCAGGGCGCACATGGGGCCTGCGTTCCGCAGCAGGATGACACGCATACCTGTGCACGGTGACGAATGGGCAGCAGTTGCCATTCCCATGCTTAAAGGAGAGCAACAAAGCTATCCTAAAGGAGGAGGATTACCAAGCATGCCATTTTTGTGCTAAGGGGACACGCTGCCGCTCCGCTCCAACGGCGACTTCACTGGTGTGACACCACAGACCTCTGGAGCGCCAGCCACGGCTCTGGACGGACGGTGGCAGGACCTGACGAAGACCAGCAAGACCAATGCAGTGGACCTCGTCCACAACCCCATGGACCAGGGGTGCGCCGCCCTCCTGGACCGGCGCCATGGGGGAACCCTAGCTTCCGCCCCTACGCCTATATAAGGAGGGGGAGCACCACTGGAGAAGGAGATCGATCATTCCTTTGCCTAAGACTACTAGTCCACACAGAGAAGAGAGTTCCTGCACTAAGGAAGCTCTGCCATTGTTGTAAGCTCTACCCTCGGCAATCATCTTTGTACTATAACCTCACGAAGCAGTGCAATACTATACGGCAGGAAGTAGGGTCTTTACTCCTCCAGGAGGGCCTGAACCTGGGTACGAGCTGGTGTCCATCTCTGCCGTGATGCGTTCTATCGAGCTCGTCGTGTTTGGTCGCCGAGGTTGACGAGTGTTTGATAAGTGTCGTGTTCAGCCCCTCTCGATTCTTGGTTCCCGGGGACTATTCTCCGACAAGCCAGATCATTTAGAGCCCTACTCCATATTCTAGTTTTCTCATGCTTATGAAGTTTACAATATTCTTCTTCATTATTAGTCTTTTCACAAGGTCTAAGCACTCCACAAAAATTAACATGCTTATAAGAAATAGCATTTTAAGAAGTTTGAGCATGTTTATTGCAATCATTAACAACAATTTCATTTTCCATGCAAGTGTCTTTGAAAGGTTCATGATACATGTCCCAATTTTCTTTAGGAACATTAATATGAGAAGCAAAGGTTCTACAACAATCAACAATAATTTAAGAATCAAGACCACAATTAGCACTAAGCTTTTGAAAACTAGCAGTTTCAACGAAAGACTTAATGCATTCATATTCATAGTTTATACCTGATTCTTTACCTTTGTCGTTCTCCCAATCTTCAATATTGCTTTGAATTCTTTCAAGAAGATCGCATCTTGTGAAAGAACCATTTCAACAAAAGTAGATCCCGTATTGATATGTTTGGACAAACTTTTTTATGCACTGCCCGGAGGTTGCACTGCCTTTCTGCCTTCTGGGTGCAGCATTCTCTTTTTCGGAGTACTGCCTTGGATGGGATGGACTGTCTTCTCTTTTTGCAGGCACTGCCTCGGATGGGCCTACACTGCCTTCTTTTTTGCGGTACACTGCCTCGGATCGGCAGTGCACTGCCTTCTCTTTTTGTGGTGCACTGCCCAGACCTTCTTTTCTGAGGTGCACTGCCTCGTATCGGCAGTGCACTGCCTTCTTTTTTGCGGTGTACTGCCTGGATGGTCATGCACTGCCTTCTCTTTTTGTGGTGCACTGCCTGGATGGGCATGCACTGCCTTCTTTTCTGCGGTGCACTGCATCGTATCAGCAGTGCACTGCCTTCTCTTTTGCGGTGCACTGCCTGGATGGGCATGCACTGCCTTCTGTTTTTGTGGGAATGTGCATGCACTGTCTTATTTTCTATGGTGCACTGCCTCATATCGGCAGTGCACTGCCTTCCCTTTTGCGGTGCACTACTGGATGGGAATGCACTGCCTGGATGAAACCAGCGTACTATTGAAAATGTTTTTTAACGTACAAGATTCATTCAGCTAGCTAGCTCGCTCGTGACGGATCGATCATTCCAGCTAACTAGCTGGCTCACGATGGATTGATTAGTCAGCTGCCTCCGGATCAATTTAGCAAGCTAGCTAGCTGGTTCGCTCGCTCGTTTGCGCGGGGCGCTACTGCAGGGCCATGCGTCGGGCCGCCGTTCGGCCGGAAAAGCGCGCGTTGGATCCTACCGTGGAGCGCGCGTATTTCCTAGACGCTCTCATAATTTGTTCATGGCATTTTCTCTTGATAAACCTGCAACCTTAAACAACTCACAAAGTTCTTTAAGTTTCAACAAGTGGTAACTTGGATGGACTGTTCCATCCCCTGCATAAGGTTCATCCATAACCATTTCAACAATTTCCATAGGTATTTCAAAAGCAATACTTTCAGTAGGTGGATTTAGAATATCACAAGCATCATTAGAATTATCACATATGGGAGACAAAGCATTATCAAAGCAAAAAAAATCTTCCAAAGTTGGGGAGCTAAAAAGATCATTTTCAAATATACTAGCTTCCCCAAGCTTAGACTTCTCCATACCATTAGCAATAATGGTGTTCACAGAATTCATACTAACAACATTACTACCACTATTATGCAAACAAACTTCCATAGGTTTTTTAATTTTCTCTTCAAAAGTATCATGTCTTAATTCAATATAAATTTCATAAAGATCTCTATTTTTTTTGTTGTTTTCCATTAAACCTAACTAGTGAAAATAAATACAAGAAGCAAAAAGAAATAATTGCAGAATCTAAAGGAGATACCTTCCAACACTTACCTCCCCGGCAACGGCGCCAGAAAATAGCTTGATGTCTACGCACTCTTCTATTCTTGTAGACAGTGTTGGGCCTCCAAGTGCAGAGGTTTGTAGAACAGCAGCAAGTTTTCCTTAAGTGAATCACCCAAGGTTTATTGAACTCTGCAAAGATATCACTCTCAAGCAACCACTAGTAGGAAAACCATTATAGGTAGGTTGTATTCTGTGGCGCACCACTAATTGGTGCGCCACAGAAATATAATTCTGTGGCGCACCAGGCCTGGTGCGCCACAGAAATGTGACTTTCTGTGGCGCACGTGGCTAGGTGCGCCACAGAAATATGACTTTCATTACTTCTTGATGTCTACGCACGCTTCTATTCTTGTAGACAGTGTTGGGCCTCCAAGAGCAGAGGTTTGTAGAACAGCAGCAAGTTTCCCTTAAGTGAATCACCCAAGGTTTATCGAACTCAGGGAGGTAGAGGTCAAAGATATCCCTCTCAAGCAACCCTGCAATTAAGATACAAGAAGTCTCTTGTGACCCCAACACACCTAATACACTTGTCAGATGTATAGGTGCACTAGTTCGGCGAAGAGATAGTGACATACAAGTAATATGGATGATTATAAGTAGTAATTGCAATCTGAAATAAAATTGGCAGCAAGCAAACATGTAGCGGAACTTCTTGTAAACGGTGTTTCAATGCTTAGAAACAAGGCCTAGGATCATACTTTCACTAGCGGACACTCTCAACAATGACATCATAATTGAATACATAAGTATCTTCTCTTCACTACCCTACTCTGAACCACACTCCGGTTGGATAACGAACACCAATTCATTGCGTAGGGCTACAAAAGCACACCTCAAAGTCTGAGTAAACAAACACAAAAATTCCAAGGAGACATCAACCTCAAATTATAACTCATGATAAGTATTTATGCAAACTTTGGCATAAGAGCCACACACGGTGCGCACACTGTCATCTTCACACCGTGGGACAAGGTGACTCCGGAGATCACATTAATAAAATCACTTGAGTAGCATAATAGATGAAGAGTAACATCTACTTATTCAACTAGATTACAAAGCTCATGATCACATAAAGATCACACCATGGGAGAGAGAGATAAACCACATAGCTACCGGTAGAGCCCTCAGCCTCGGGGGAGAACTACTCCCTCCACATCGTGGGAGTCAGCAACGGCGATGAAGATGGCGGTGGAGTCGATGGAGATGGCTCCGGGGGCAATTCCCCGTTCTCGCAGGGTGCCGAAACAGAGACTTCTGTCCGCCAAATTAGGGTTTTTGGTGGCGGCGGAGCTACGAAACTCTTCTGGAGAAATCGTCGATTGTTTTAGGGTTTTTGAGGCAAGAGGATTATATAGGCGAAAGGGCGGCGCGAGGGGGTGGCCGAATCGTCCTCACCACATCACGGCGTGGCCCCTACTGACCGCGCGATGACATGGTGAGGAGGCCGTGGGCCTCCCCCGGGCTTGCCCTTCCGGCTCCGTGTACGTGTTGGGAAAATAGGAGGTTGGGCTTTTGTTTCGTCCAATTCCGAGAATATTTCCAGAACAACTTTTCTGAAACCAAAAACAGCAGAAAACAGGAACTGGCACTATGGCATCTTCTTAATAGGTTAGTTCCAGAAAATGCATAAAAATGATATAAAGTGTATATAAAACATGTAGCAATTGGTATAATATAAGCATGGAACATCAGAAATTATAGATACGTTGGAGACGTATCAAGATGCACCAAGAGCTATCCAAGGATGGTGAAGACCATAAGCTTGGGGATGTGAAGACAACCCCACTGGACCAACACACTCTCGGTTTGCACACGTATAACTTCTGTTTTTCGATCGAAACACTTTATCGCATAAACTTGGAGCGTCTTTTTGTTTGTTTTGGTTTGATTTTTTTTTGTGAGACCACCAATCTATCATATATATATATATGAAAGAGCTACTGGAAATTTGGGTTGTATTAAGTTGGTTGCTATTATAAGATTGGGAAAGGGATGTTTGAGTTCATTCAAAAAGATGCATATAGTTGCATGATTCATATGCTTGTTAATGAGTAATAATTTGCAAGTGTTTTATCAAGAGCTATCTTTTATTCATGTTTTGATGCTGAATGTTACTTTACTTTGTTTAACATGGATTGGTTAGTTCTATGGACACTTATGCATGCATTTGGACGGTCAACTTTCTCCCTCTTGCTAGCCCAAAAATTCCAACAAGTAAACTTGTTTCCAACACCTTCAACCAAAGTTATTCCAGTGAGTCCACCATATCTACCTATTAGCTTTATGATATTCCGTGTAAGTTTATCATGTTATTTGTGTTATCTATACCTCTGAATGCAAATGCTTATGTTGTTGATTGTTATGGGAAAAGTTGGTTATATAGCTCTCACGAACTTGATGCACAATTTACATTTATTGCATTAAATAAACATGACCCATTGTGATTAAAATTATGATGTCATGGGCTTGATAAATGTTCTAGGTTGGGAGTTAGCTCATATGTGTTGTCACATGTCAAGCTTTCAACATGCTCTTCATTTCATTTAGTTGATATCATGTACTTTTGATTATGGATGCTTATCATGAGTGAAATAAATGTGGATACAAAGCAAGTTTAAATGAGTTTGTATAAATGGTTAGAGAGACGCCTGAGCCGCTAATCTAAGCCATGCATTATTCATGGGGAAATTTACTTACATACTATGGTGAACCGTCAGTGATACACCTTATAATAAAAAGCTATTCCAATGGTAAATAAAAAGGGTGTTGAGATTGTTCATTTTGTTTGTTTGTCTTGTCATTTTGATATGGTCTTGATCCATATCCTGGGACAAGAGGTACCTCAGTAGACGCTCTTAATGATGCTATTATTACTTACAATGATATTTAACTTGAACTTGCTTTGTTTCCCAAGTTGAGTAACACATGGTGTAGGTACTTGTATTCAAGGGTAGGCCTGGGCGTTTGGTTAAACCGAACCGATCGGTTCGGTTTCTCGGTCTATTAAAAATTTCAGTTATGAGAAAACGATGACCGATCGGTTATGTGACGAACTGATAACCGACGATTCGGTGCTCTGAAACTTTGGTCCGGTCTTCGCTTTCCACCGAATTGACCTACTGCTGAGCGTGCGCAGATGAAAGATGCAAAAATTGTACATGGATCACGAAGTTGGCCCGCTGCTCGATGTGCAGTCTCCTGTCGTCGGCCGTCACATATGGCCTGAGCAGGCGACCTCCATCTTGAGGGTGCGAGGTGAGCAGGCGAGCAGCCGACCTCCAGCTCTAGGGTGCGAGGCTACACGCACTCGCAGTTGCGAGGCAAGGCTGGGAGGAGATGGCTTGCAGCGGCCTGCCGAAGTTGAGAGAAGGACTCAAGGAGAGACGGCGCATCGTGTAGGAGATGCGGAATTTGGGCGCAATCGAGAGATGGGATTGAGAAGGAAATCACAAGAAAAAGGATTCCCTTTACAAAGGGAACCTCACGTTTAATCTTGTCACGACATATGTCGTCTTCTCCTTATTTCGTACCAAATAGTTGTTTGCATGTACGCCAAGTGTCACAACCAGATTGAAAGTGGGGAGGATGAGAGAGAAACAGATACGGGAGGTGGGAGGGCAAATTTTCCCTTTTATTTTTCCGAACCGAAACTTCAAAACAAAATATCTTGAGAACCATCCATCCAAATTATGAACCGTTTTCACTTTTGAGCTTATCACATCGATACCTTCAAAACTAGATCCCATGTTGGTAGGTTTTGACGACAAAAATTTCCGTACTTCCGGTTATGTATAGTTTGTACTTTTTGTTCTACATACTTTGTACTATCACTTCTATGTATTTTGTACTTCTTGTTCAGTGTACTTTTGTACTCAGATTTCTATGTACTTGTACTTTCTATTTATTTTTGTACTCCGCTTTTCCATGTACTTGTACTTACTGTGTAGTTTTGTACTACTATTTTTGTGTATGTAACATCCCAAATTTATAAACAGAGAAATATTCCAAAAATGAGAGCCAACAAAAAAACTTTTGTTAAAATTATATGTGTTGGTTATGCTTGTTGCTTGTGTATTATACTTGTGACATTATTTTCTTGTTGCTTGTAATGTGTTTGCTTGAATTGAAAAGATTAATTACAAACACAAGGAAATTGAAACAAGAAATAAAATCAAAGTGACAAGTGTCACATAGAAATTCTCCAAGTAAGAAATTGTTTTCCTTTACAATAAAATTCAGAGGAGTGGTAATGTAAACACTCCCATTTTGTCCTTACTACTTTTCTCTCTGAAATAATATTTTGAATTAGTTTAAAAATTAAAAAGTAAAATTCAATTAGCAATAAAAATAATTAATAATTAAAACCCTATGAAAGAAAATGTTTCAAAACATTTTATTTTGCAAAGCCAATTTTTGTGGAGCTTCTGCACATTATGGGAAGGCCCCACAAATTTTGGCAAATTTTTATAAATTGAATTAGTGCCTCAAATTAAATCAAGAAGTGCTACTGCAATTAACAGAAGGGCTCAAAAGTAAATAGATGAAAGAAGAAGGAAAAGAAGAAGCGCACAGGAGCCAGGGGGGTTTTGGCAAAAGTGTCATCGCCTACCTCTCCGTCGCCGTGTCGTCGCCGCACGCCGTGCGCCTCGCCGTTTCCCCGGGCCCCCCAGGCCCCCCTCTCTCACTCGCAGTCGTCCACGTTCGCCGTCTCTGCGTCCGCCGCAGTCGCTCGAGCATTTCCTTGACCCGAAGCCGTCCCCTGTCCCCGATGCCACCGTGGTAGAGCACGAGCACCGCCGGTGAAATTGGCCCGCCCCCTCTGCACCTCGACGCGTGCCACTCCGCCCAGGCCTTCTAGAAGACACTAGAGCCTCGCTCGTCACCGCGTTGCCCCGCCCCTCGCCGTGCCTCGTCAGCCTCGAGCAAAAGATCTTGCCGGTGCGCCGTGGACATGCCCGTGCACCTCGCCCATGAACGCCGGCATCCGCCGCTATAAAACCACCCCCGACCCCCTCTGCTCACTCCACACCACCCCATCTCCCTTTCCCCCGCTCCAATTTCACCGAGCTCTGCCCGGAGGGCGGACATTGCTGCGCCACGGCCGCCGTCAAGGTCGGACACGGCCGCCGCGCTGCTCTACCCTATTCTCCCCTCTATGCCTCATAGCATGATGCCACAGCTTCACCACACTCACCCGCCCTTTTTCCCTCTGGATTATGCACAGGCCCGTCGTAAGGAGATCGCCGGAGCTGCAGCCCGTGCCGTGGAAGTGCGGGAGATCGCCGCCGTCGAACCAGTCCATCCCAGCTCGTGCCGCTGCTCCAGCAAGCTTCCCCATGACCCCCGTCGTCGAACGCATCCACTCCACCGCCCCTAGGCCCCTCAGGTACCCCTCTCTGGCCACGCTCATCGTCGCCGGCGCGGCAACGCCGCCGGAATTAGGTCGTCGCGGATGAGATTGAACATGAACCGTTAGATCTTCGATCTACGGTAGCATACCGCTTCACTTAAGTGTATCGCTGATAGGCGGACCCCACTGTCGGCATTTTATTATTTTTCCCCGCGTGCACTGTGCCACTGCCATGTAGGCCCCACTAGTCAGAAGTTTGAACATTATCCAGAACAGTGGATTTTCTTAAATTAAAATTCTCTGCAAATTTCAATACTGATATCAACTTCAAAAATCAATAACTTGAGATTTGTACATCCAAATAATTCAAATTCAATTGTTCTGGAAAGCTTATAATTTTTTTTAACTAACCCAATTGGTCTCATGTCATTCAATTAAATAAATAAAAATTATTATTAAAAATACTACAGAAGGTTTAAATTCTAAACTTGTTTGTTTCTGATACTCTGTTAGTCCAAATAATTCCAAACCAATTTTGTTAGCTTAGTACTGCCTAGTAGGAGCTTCCCTAATTTTGGTAGAAATATTTGTGCAGTAGTATTTGTTTAGTATAAAGTTGAAGTTTAAATACCCTCTGCACTCAAACATTTAATCATGTTAAATGGTAACCCAAATGAATTAGGACCAATTCTGTTAGGTCACATTTAGTCATGTTTAGTCACCCCTAAAAGGATTTAATTTTTGAAGCAATAAACTTAAATGGTAGCCAAAACTTGATTAATAAGCTTCTGTATTCAAACAAATATGTAGGGAGTTTAGTAACTCCAACTGAACCAAATCAAATTGTGTTGTCTTCTACACATCAGTAGCTTTCCATAGAATTTTAGTTTGTATTTTTGTGAGCAACAGAACTCAAGTTATTGAATTAAACATGTTCCACAAGTTTCTGCCATAATGTTGAACATAAATAAATGATGTTTAATTCAATTATTTTGAAACCAAATTGTATGGTTTGATGTGTGCAGTAGCTATGTGTGATGTTCTTGATTGTTGTGTTGAGATGATTGCTTGTATAGCTTAGTGATTGTTTGCATTGTTTGTTTATTAATTAGACGAAAACGTTGACGGATATATCGAGGAAGGAGAGTTTGCTGAAATTGAAGAACAAGAGCAAGATCACTTTGCCAAGCAAGGCAAGCTATTCGCTGAGCTTGCACTACAAACACATGCATCTACTTTCATAACATGTTTTACTCTCAAGGCAAGATTTATAAAACCCATTTCAAAAGTATATGAAAATTATTTTGCCACCTATGTAGAAATATAAGATAGTTATATCAAATTATAGGATGGGAAAAACAATTATGTTTTGTTCAAAACTCCTTTGAAATTACTTGTGAGATTATGAAATACTGAGATGTCGGTGTTGGAATGGAGAAGAGGAAAAATGGTGATGTTTATGAAAAATGCACAGTGTGTCCTTGTACTTACGTCAACCATCCGATACCCTGTGCGACCACATCCACCACATATGGGAAAAGGCTTAGCCATATAGTTTGCTCATATTAGTACTGGATACCTCATCGACGGAGATGACTCCGTCATGCATGAGGGGATAGTGTGTTGGTCTGCCCCTGACCCGGGTCCTCGCTCAAACTCTATGAAAGATAAGGAGGAGGATTGAAGGTTCCACCATAAACCGCCGGACCAAACCTATGAGTCCTCACACTTAGATTCCGAAGGGCTGGGTTAAGTGTGTTGGAAGTGTCATACGGGAAGCATCCTATACTAGCATGAGCAAAGGACAGGCTATGGTCGGCGGCTTACTTCGCATACACCCTGTATGGCGAGACGTGGCGGACACGATGAGTTGCCGGATGGATGTGGGAAAAGCGTGCTACCTCTGCAGAGTGTAAAACTATTCGAATAGCCGAGTCCTCGGATATGGACAGTTGCGAGGCCCTACTTTGACCATGTGCAAGTTTTTGGAAAGGTTTTTAAGTTTAAAAAGAAACTGAAATGGAGATGGTGTTACACAGCTATACCACATGGAGTGATATGAGTTGTTGAAATAGATGGACCATGGTGAGCCATGGTCAGAAATAGGAGGAGTTTTGGAGAACAAATGAGATGTTGGTTTCTTTTCAAAATAGTTATAAAACTCTTCTTACCTTTTTCAATAAAGATATAGAGATGTTTAAAATAAATAAAAGTTGTCAACTAAAATAAAACTAGTGGATACCCATGTTGGGGTAGTTTGCGAGTACATTCAAATGTACTCATATTGGTTTCGTCCCTAGCTATTGACCTAGCCAGACTACGAGGAGGAGCACTACGCCGAGCAAGAGTATGGCGACTTCTACGCCAACTAAGGATCTCCACAAGTCAGCTGCCTGTCGGGTTGTCATCGTTAGCATATGATGTCTACTACGCCGTAGCTTCCGCTGATATTTTGGTTTGGCCCTTGAAGGCACCTATGTAAGAACTTGGTCTAAATGACCATTTATGTAAGACTTTTAATTCGGTATTGTAATGGATGTAAAGTTTGGTATCCAATTCGGATTATGTGCAACGACAGACTGATCACGGGATCGTTGTGTTAAGCATAATCGGGCACTTCGGACAGCTAGTCCGGGGTCCCCACAGTGTACATGTACTCTCTACTTAATGATGTCTAGTTGTACATTGTGCTGCGTAGTTCATCCAATTTTTTCATGCCTACCAATTTTTTTGTCACTCCTTGAGCAGATGGTTCGTACTAGTTCATCCAACTGATTCCTTCTAGAGCCCACATGCAATATGACGGGAGGGTTGCGTACGATCGCTCCTGCGGCTTCGTACATCCCGGCCGGATGTGCAGCCTTCACGCACGCGCGCGGATTTCGTAGAAGCTAAAGCTGCGAGGCTTCTTGTCGATCGACAGCAGATGTACATGGACGCTCGAAGCCGCGGCCTCGCAGTGACGAACGAGGGTGTCGTGTCGTGTGCAATTTCCCTTCCGTTCCATTCGTTATACGCTGGTAGCTCGCTCGATCGGGGCTGTCGACACTTATGTGATCGAACGTGGAGAATGGCTTTACCTTCGCGAAGGACTCCCTTTTCCCGATACTTGATCGAGAAGGTATCGTGGGTACTGTAGTTGGGCCATGTGCGGGACAATGGTTGGGAATTTGGGCTGATATGTACGTATTGGGCAGGTGAATTAAGTGGTTTCAGCCTTTATAAGTATTTTATTTGGTTTGTTCGGTACGTTCGGGTAAAGCCTGGTTACAACCAAACTTCCCGAATTAAATTCGGTTTTTCAGAACTGCTGACCGAACTAGGAACCAATTATTTCGGTTTAGGTCATTTTGGTGTCGGTCCCGGTTCTTTCGGTTCGGTATTTCGGTCCTCGGTTAAAATGCCCACCCCTATTCAAGGGGCATCAGACATTCAACCTATACTTTGTCAACCACACTACTCATATTTGTTTTCACTTTAAACTTTAATCATTCAAGATGCTATGATAGGGGTAATGAGAGCTTAACACCAAGAATTACCATATTGCAATTATTAACTTAAGTGGAAGAGTTTGGAAGTTAGATGAAACTTATTCATGCTTTACCTCTACTCATATATATCTTTCCAAAGTGTCCACCTTTTATATTCAGATTTTTCATCAATACACTATGACCATTTGATGCCCATAAGTGTAGGGGATTGCTGAAATCTTCGTTTGGAAGTATTACCCAAATTTACAGTTCGACACGATGGGAACACAAGAATATCAATAAGACTTTGGCAATTGAGGTGTTCCCCTCAAGCACACCTGTATATCAATAACTTGCAGCAGTAATAGTGATGGTAGTAGTATGATTCAAGTAACAAGTAGAATAGCAGCAGTAAACAAGTGTTTCCCAGTTTTCACCAGAAAAGTGAAAGTGCAACTCAGAGGATTAAAACGTAGGCATGAGGTGACAGCGGGGTGTTGCATGAATAAGATTGATCATATAATAAGATATAGCTAGCCCTGGAACGTATCTCTAACTCCGATATATGTAGGTATGTGTTCCATAATTAGTTGTGCGTACTAACCAAGAGAATTTGCACAACATCTATTGTCCTACCTACCCATTTCACCGGGGCCAACTTGGAACTACAGGTAATTAAGATCTACCCTTTCAATAGACCAGAACAATGCATTAACACTTCATGAACACATAGAATCCTCAAACTAAAACATCTCCCCTTTGTTTTCCCTATATGTCACTTTTAGGGTTCGCAGGTTCAACATAATAGCAGGTGATACACTTTGCAGATAAGTACCTAACTCAAATATATGATGAGCCAATATAAGTTCGTTACTGAAATCATGCCACTCGGGCCCTAGTAGCAAGCATTAAACATAGCATAAGTGCATCAACACAATACAAAAATATCCTCAAGATAAACCCCTAAAATCTCGAACAACGGGTAGCATTACATGATTAATCTCATCCAATCCCCATCCACCTCATGTGCCTACAGCGGACTACTCACACATGGTGATTGTGAAGGAGCTCATGGTCGATGGAGGTGAAGGCGGTGAAGATGGCGGTGAAGACGGCCTTCGGATCCCTCCACTGGAGGAGAAATCCTGGATCAACCTGTCCCGAAACGAAGATTGTGGTGGCGGCGGCGGTGTGTTTCACGAAAGCTCCTCTCCTCCTAGGGCAAGCGTTTTTTTCTGAATATATGAGGGGGTACGTCGAAAACCGAAGGCGAGGCGGTGCCCGAGGCCCAATTTGGGTGGGCCCACGCGGCCAGGTACAGAGGCCGCGTGAGGCCCACTCTTTTGGCCCTCCAGCGCTCCCTCGTGTCCATCCTTTGCACGTTGTCCTCCTTTTCCATAAAATATGACGTGGTATTTTTCCCAGATTTTATTTCATGCAAAAATAGCCAGAAAGGAGACTTTGCTAAAAACAGCGTCAGATTCAGCAGTTTTATTCAAATATGGGAAGATTCCGGAGCAAATTGTTAATCAAGGTGCTTGGAAAAGTAGATACATTTTGGATGCATCACCATTGTAGGATGTTCTTACTTATCATTATGCATACATGTGGTCCATAGTACTTTCATTCATGTTACACTTTGTGAATTATCATTGAACATCGTTGCATTGAATACTTGATATCACTTCATAAACTATCTTGCATATTGCTACTCCTTTTAAGAATAAATCATTTGACTCTATGTAGCAATAGTAATCATCTTTGATATCCATTGATAGTATTAAATCGCAAAGTCCATGTTAGTTTTATCACCTTCATACTCGAGGACGAGTATAGGTTAAGCTTGGGGATGTTGATGCATGTAAAATGCATACATGAACTTTGCACTATATTTCTTATATTCCAATCATATTTGCATCATACAAGGGTTATATCATTGTTTTATCATGACTTTTGGAATATTTCATAATTTTCCTATTTTTATGGAATTAACCCTGCGTAGGCAGAAAACCCTATTTTCTATATTTTGATGTTTCAGGGACCCAAACGACGTCCAAATGAACTGGAAATTTACGAGCATCGGTTTTTGGAAGGAACAAAGCGTAGGAGCCAAGGAAGCACACGAAAGGAAGTCCGAGGAGGAAAATGAGTGGGCCCACGCAGCTAGATTCCTTGGCCGCGTGGGACCCCCTCTTTTGGACCTCGGAGCTCCGCAACCGTCGATCTTCGTCTTCGTGCCTCCGTCTTGACCTAAAAATGCCTATAAAAATAGCCCCCGACGCCCTTCGGAAAAGAGCACCGCCGAAACACAGAAACACCGAAATAGAGACCTGGAGCTGCAGATTGGAGGGGGAAAACTCCGGCGGGGCGCTGCCGGCGTGGTCTACATCTTCTCCAACGACTTCTCCACCGTCTCCATGATGAAGAGGGAGTAGTCCACCCCTGGACTATGGGGCTGTGGAAGTAACTTATGTATCTCTCCTTTCTTTGAGCTTCACTAATTAGTACCGTATGAGCTGCTAAACATGATTACGGTCATCTATGTAATACATATGTGGTGGATCTTTTATTAGTTAATATATGTTTGAGACTGCAATAGTTTTGTTTCAGTTATGAAAGTAGATGCATATTATGTACCTCGTTCTTGTCTACTTGTTTTGATCAAGCATGTTTATGAGAGCATGTGTGGGGTGATGTGTGCATTAGTTGGAGTAACGGGGGGTGGTGAGTGCGGTAAGCTGACCACTGTATTATCGCGATCCACTTGGGTGTTTTACCTTACTTTGTTACCTCACTAGGGATAAAGAAAAATACCATGCTACAAGGGTTGTGGGTGACCATGCCACTTCTCCGTGACTAGATCTAGCATGTTGATGACGTGAAAGACACACGTTCGTTGGGAACCCCAAGAGGAAGGTATGATGAGTGCAGCAACAAGTTTTCCCTCAGTACGAAACCGAGGTTATCAAACTAGTAGGAGATGAAGACACTTCTGAAGGTGTCAACGGCGCCAGAAAAAGTGGTGTTGCAGGGAGGTGGAAGTTTGCTGAACAGAGGTGCTTCTTCTCCCTGTCAACGGTGTCAGAAAGAGTGCTTGTACTGGCAGTTGACTTGCAACCTGCACACAACACAACCAAAATACTTTGCCCCAACTTAACAGTGAGGTTGTCAATCTCACCGGCTTGCTGAAAACAAAGGATTAGACGTATAGTGTGGAAAATGTTGTTTGTTTGCAAAGAATGAAAGAGCACAATGATTGCAATAGTTTGTATTATCAGATGTAAAAGAATGGACCAGAGTCCACAGTTCACTAGTGGTGTCTCTCCATAATAAATAACTAACATGCTAGGTAAACAAATTACAGCAGGGCAATTGACAAATAGAGAAGTGCATAACAATGCATGAACAAGTTATGACAGCTAATGAGATTTACTTGGGCATTACAACATGGTACACAGACCGCTATCTAGCATGCATTTGTGTCTAAATAGTCCACCTTCAGGTTAGCATCCGCACCCTTTTCAGTATTGAGTTGCAAGCAACAGACTATTGCATTAAGTAAAATGCATAATGTAAGCAATACAATTATCCTTAGACAAAGCATTGCTATTTTACCCCTAGTGGCAACAGCACATCCACAACCTTAGAGGTTGCTTTCACTCCCCCAGATTAAATGGAGACTGAACCCACTATCTAGCATAAATACTCCTCTTGGAGCCACAAGCATCAACTTGGCCAGAGTATCAACTAGCAACGGAGAGCATGCAAGATCATAAATAACATGTATATGATAATTCAGTAATCAACTTGACATAGTATCAATATTCATCGGATCCCAGCAAACACAACATGTAGCATTACAATAAGATGGTCTTGATCATGATACGCAGCTCACAAGATCTAAACATGATGACACAAGAGGAGAAGACAACAATCTAGCTACTGCTATGGACCCATAGTCCAAGGATGAACTACTCACACATCACTCCGGAGGCAGGCATGGCGATGTAGAGCCGTCCGGTGATGATTCCCCTCTCTGGCAGGGTGCCGGGAAGAGCTTCAAAACCGTCCTGAGATAGGGTTGACGGCGACAGCGGCTCTAGAACTTTTCGTGGAATATGACTTGGGTATCTAGGGTTTTCCCGAACAGATGAATTTATAGGCGAAGGGGCGACGTCGGTGGAGACCCATGGGCCCTCACCACATGGCGGCGCGACAGAGGGGGGGCGCCACGACATGGTGAGGGCGCCTCGGTGCCCCTCTTCGTCTCTCCTTCGGACTCTGTGTACGTGACAGAATTATAGGGACTTGCTTCGGACTCTGTGTACGTGACAGAAATATAGGGACTTGTCCTTTTGTTTCGTCCAATTCCGAGAATATTTCCATAACAACTTTTCTGGAATACAAAAACAGCAGAAAACAGGAACTGACACTATGGCATCTTGTTAATAGGTTAGTCCCAGAAAATGCATAAAATGCTATAAAGTGTAAATAAAACATGTAGCAATTGACATAATATAAGCATGGGACATCAGAAATTATGGATACGTTGGAGACGTATCAAGCATCCCCAAGCTTAGTTCTACTCGTCTTCGAGTAGGTAAAACGATAACTACAAAATAATTTCTGAGGAGACATGCTACCACATGATGCATGTAAAATGCATACATGAACTTTGCACTATATCACTCATATTCCAATCATATTTGCATCATATAAGGGTTATATCACTGTTATATAATGATTTTTGGGAATAAAATATTTATTTCCAATTTTTATGGAATTAACCCTGTGTAGGCAGAAAACCCTATTTTTCCTTTTAAGTTTCAGGGACCCAAACGATGTCCAAATAACTTGGAAAAATACAGACGTCAATATTTTGGAAGGATGAAGACTTGGGAGTAAAGGAAGCAAGCAAACGGAGGCCGGAAGCACAAAACAGGGGGGCCCACGCGGCCTCTGTACCTGGCCGCGTGGGGCCCACCCTTTTGGCACTCTAGGCTTCCTCTTGACCTAAAAATGCCTATAAAAGAAGTCCCACGGCGTTCTCGAAAACAAGCGCCGCCACACGACAGAAACACGAAAACAGAGATCTGGAGCTGCAGATTGGAGGGGGAAAACACCGGCGGGGCACTGCCTGCGTGGTCTCCATCTTCTCCATCGACATCTCCACCGTCTCCATGATGAAGAGCGAGTAGTCCACCTCTGGACTATGGGTTTGTGGAAGTAACTTATGTATCTCTCCTCTCTTTGAGCTTCACTAATTAGTACCGTATGAGCTGCTGAACATGATAACGGTCATCGTTGTAATTCCTATGTGGTGGATATTTTTGTGAGTTAATATATGTTTGAGATTGCAATGTTTGTTTCAGTTATGAATATAGATGCATATTATGTACCCCGTACTTGTCTACTTGTTATGATCAAGCATGTTTATGAGAGCGTGTGTGGGGTGATGTGTGCATTAGTTGGAGTAACGGGGGGTAGTGAGTGCGGTAAGTTGACCACTGTAATATCGCGATCCACTTGGGTGTTTTACCTTACTTTGTTACCTCACTAGGAATAAACAAAAACACCATGCTACAAGGGTTGTGGGTAAATTGCCACTTCTCCGTGACTATATCTAGCATGTTCTTATTTTAACTTCATGTCATGATACTTAAGTCTATACTCTGTGTTAACTTAACTACTAAGGTGTATGATTTAGTTCGCATCTTTGTGGAGTATAAGTGAGATTAACAACCAAAAGATCTCTTTGTTAGGACGTGATGCCCATATAATTAGTAAATTGATATCAAACCCTGTGTTGCAATCTCATATGTCAACTCTATGTGTCCATTGTCTGCCACTTTATTAAAGAGAGAGTGCATTTGTGAAACCATGAACCCCGGTCCATTTTTAATCATAAGAAACACCTTTCAATAACTTTTACCACTTTTCCATTTTCTGCAATTATTAAATCCAAAAATACAAAAACACTTTTACGTCTTGCATTCATCATTAAAACCCCAAAAATATCATTCATCATTATTATCATCATCCTTGCACATTTATTGATCACCATCGCATATCTATTTCTTGTTTGCATTGCATAATTATCTTGATATCATTCTTACACCTTGTGCTTGACAACCACAGGTGAGGTTGAGGACCAAAACATTTAACTCTGTTTTGTAGGTGACCAAAAAGAAGGATAAGGAGATAAACTTTTCACTACTGATTCCCCGAGAGTTTGATATTAAACCCTCGAGTCACCCTCGTGGGAAAACACGTCTTCCACTTACTACACACTCTGCACTTGGAGTCTCAACCTAACCCATTTACTTTTGACGCAGTTAACAATGCACCGGAGATCAAACTGTTTTCTGGAGCTGTTGATCAACCTCTTCAAGGGCCATCAAGACTGTTTTCTGGCGCCGTTGTTGGGGAATCATAGCTGCGAAGGTTTATCCAAGGAGATCACAACAAAGTCAACATCACCAACTTGCGGTAACACCTAAGCTTGGGGAGGTTGCACCTACGTGAGCATCATCTTATCCATCTTTACCTTCAAAGCAAAATTATTTGTTTTGTCATTGTCTTGCATTGTCTTGCATTTGTAATTCAGTTTGCATTTGTGAGACTCATTTTATTTTCAGTTTTGCATAAAAATTAAAAAAATACATAAAAACTTGCTAAAATGGGGAAAGAACTAAATTGTGTGACTACACAAACACTCCTAATGATCAATTCATCTCTAAAGATATTGCCACGCCTGAGATTACAGCTGATAGCTATGAAGTAAGTCCTAGTTTGTTGAACTTGATAACTAGGGAATAATTTGGTGTTAGTGCTATGGAGGATACCTCTATGCATCTTCATGATTTTGTTGAAATATGTGACATGCAAAAGTTTAAGAATGTTGAAAGTGATATCCTAAAATTGAAGCTATTTCCTTTTTCACTTAGAGGAAAAGCTAAAGAGTGGTTGCATGCATTGCCATCCGGTAGTATTAATTCATGGGGTGATCTTAAAGAGCTTTTATTAAGAAATACTATCCTCCAGTTAAAATTTTGCAAAATAGAAACAACATCCTTTCTTTTAGGCAAAATGAAAATGAACATGTTGCTATGGCTTGGGATAGGATTAAACTCATGCTTCGAACTTATCCATCACATGGGGTTAATGAATGGACCATATTACACTCTTTCTACAATGGTTTAAACTACATGTCTAGAAACATACTTGATTCTGCTGCTGGAGGTGCTTTTATGAGTAAGACTATAGTAGAAGCTAAAATATATTGGAAAGCATTTTGCAAAACTATAGTCAATGGCATACTGATAGGGCACCCAATCCTTCTAAGAAAGTGAATTCTATTGAGGAAACTAATGATTTGTCATCTAAAATGGATACTATTCTTGCTTTGCTTAATAAACCTAATGTTGAAAATGTTCCTTTGCAAGAACTAGTTGGTAATAATTCTGAAAATGTTGATGTCAACTTCATTAGGAATTATGGTAATAATGGGTATGGGAACAATAATTATAACTCTTATAATAAACCCCCATATGTTCCCAACAATCGTCCTTTTGTTCCATATCCTAATGCTAATGATAATTGTAAGCCTATGTCATCACGCCATGATGATTCTGAGGCTAAAAAATCCTTATGGAACAAGTTGCTAGTCATAATACAATGATACAAGAGTTGAATAAATCTTTGCTTCTATTAGTTCTGATATTAAAGGTTTACAACTCCAAGCTGCAGGACTAGACAAAGCTTTGTCAAAACTAGCTGATAATCAAGCCACTTTATTGAGTATGTCTGCAGGGAAACCACAAGCATCACCTGTGGTTGGAATGAATTCTATTGCTATTGCTGATAATGTTCCTCTTACTTTGGAGGAAACTCTTAATGAATTATTGAACTATCCTGAATATTTGCTGCCATTCATGTCTCAACTTGGTAGTTTAAGAGAAGAAGTTAAAAAAACTGAATATGATGAATCTCTTATGTTATTGAGTTAGAGAGAGTTGCTAAAGAATCTATTGGGGTAATGAAAGAGAAGAAAGTTGAGGAAGTTAAAATGCTTAGTGAAGTCAAGGATCCTTTGCTTGACTTAGAAAATTGTAGCTTGCATGAATTAATCTCTATCTTACAAAAGTTTGCAAGTGATCCTTCCATCAACACTAATCAAGCTGGCTTTGGTTCCTATATTGCTAATCATGTCTTGAAAGAGAAAATTGCTAGGTACAACCAAGAGCCATGATACCACCTAAGCTTGGGGATATATGGATTCCCAAGGTACTAGTAACTATTGGTAAAGAGACACATCATGCCATACTTGATCTAGGATCTAGTGTCTCTGTCATGTCTAAAGAACTATATGAAGTACTTGAATTGAAAAATCTTGAAAAATGCTCTATTGAACTTGCACTTGCTGATGATTCCATTAAACATGCTTTAGGGAAAGTAAGTGATGTTATGGTAGAGTTACATATGACTTTTGTGCCTGTGGATTTTCTAATCATGGACATGGGGAATAAAACCTCTAGTCCTATTATTCTTGGAAGACCTTTTCTTCGTACTACAGGTGCCATCATTGATTCAAAGAGGGAACGTGAAGTTTCAGTTTCCACACAAGAAGTGCATGGAACATCAAAGTTCAAGCTCCCTCATGAGCTTCATCTTCAATAAACAACAAGTAAGAAGCCTAGCTATATGGCTATAAAGAAAGCGCTTTGCGGGAGGCAACCCGGTTATTTTTATGTGTGATTTTCTTTGTGTCCTCTTGCTGTAACAAGAGAGTTTGTTTTTAGTTTAGTTTCTGGAATTTTAATAAAGTGCCAAGTTTTACCCATTTTGGTTTGAAAAGTTGCTTATAGCGTTCGGAGATTTTATTCCTGCACGAATCTGTGCACGGTATGATTTTTAATTCTTATTCTGTAACTCCGAATGAGCTCATATTTGAACTGTAGTTGCAACTTTTCATCCTCTGTATGCATGAATTTTGCGGAATTTTTGGCAAAGTTTGGTAGGGTAGAAAAATACGTTTTGCTGCTGTTTTTCTGGACAGATTCTGTCCCATTTTGTTTTATGCATGTTTTGAACTTTTATCTTGAATCTTTTTATTCAAATGAGTTTATGAGTAGGCATACAACATTATATACTTTCTGGACATTCATATGATGTTTGTTAAGGATTATATGCAGCAAGAAACCTATTTGTTTATCACTACTAATGCACCCCACAGAAAAGAAAATGGGAGAAACGGTGTTTTGAAGTTTTTTCACAGGGATTGGAGGAGATGCACCAAGAGCTATCCAAGGATGGTGAAGACCATAAGCTTGGGGATGTGAAGACAACCCCACTGGACCTACACACTCTCGGTTTGCACACGTCTAACTTCTGTTTTTCGATCGAAACACTTTATCGCATAAACTTGGAGCGTCTTTTTGTTTGTTTTTGGTTTGATTGTTATTTTGTGAGACCACCACACTATCATTTATATGAGAAGAGCTACTGGAAATATGGGTTGAAATATGTTGGATGCTTTTATGTATTGGGAAAAGGGATGTTTGAGTTGATTTTTAATGATACATATAGTTGCATGATTCATGAGCTTGTTTATGAGTAATAATTTGCAAATGCTTTATCAAGAGCTATCACTTATTCATGTTTTGATGCTGAAAGTTATTTTACTTGTTTAACATGGATTAGTTAGTTCTATGGACACTCATGCATGCATCTAGATGGTCAACTTTCTCCCTCTTGCTAGCCCAAAAATTCCAACAAGTAAAAACTTGTTTCCAACACCTTCAACCAAAGTTATTCCAGTGAGTCCACCATATCTACCTATTGGCTTTATGCTATTCCGAGTATGTTTATCATGATATTTGTGTTATCTATACCTCTGAATGAAAATGTTTATGTTATTGATTGTTATGGGAAAAGTTGGTTATATAGCTCTCACGAACTTGATGCACAATTTATTTTTATTGCATAAATAAAACATGACCCATTGTGATTAAGATTATGATGTTAGTGGCTTGATAAATGTCCGAGGTTGGGAGTTAGCCCATATGTGCTGTCACATGCAAAGCTTTCAACATGCTCCTTCATCTCATTTAGTTGATATCATGTACTTTTGTTTATGGATGCCTATCATGGTGAAATGAGGTGGAAATGAAGTAGTTTAAATGAGTTTGTATAAATGGTTAGAGAGACGCCTGGGCCGCTAATCTAAGCCATGCATCATTCATGGTGGAAATTTACTTACATGCTATGGTGAACCGTCTGTGATGCACCTTATAATAAAAAGCTATTCCAATGGTAAATAAAAAGGGTGTTGAGGTTGTTCATCTTGTTTGTTTGTCTTGTCATTTTGATATGGGCTTGTTCCATATCCTGGGACAAGAGGTACCCCAGTTGACGCTCTTGATGATACTATTATTACTTACAATGATATATAACTTGAACTTGCTTTGTTTCCTAAGTTGAGTAACTCATGGTGTAGGTACTTGTATTCAAGGGGCATGAGACACTAACCTTTACTTTATCAAGCACACTACTCATATTTGCTTTCACATTAAACTTTAATCATTCAAGATGCTATGATAGGGGTAATGAGAGCTTGACACCAAGAATTCCACATTGCAATCATTAACTTAAGTAGAAGAGTTTGGAAGTTAGATGAAACTTATGCATGCTTTACCTCTACTCACATATACATCTTTCCAAAGTGTCCACCTTTTATATTCAGATTTTCATCTACACTCTATGACCAATGTAGGATGTTCTTACTTATCATTATGCATACATGTGGTCCATATTACTATCTTCTATGTTACACTTTGTGAACTATCATTGAACATCCTTGATTGAATACTTGATATCACTTCATAAACTATTTTGCATATTGCTACTCCTTTGAAGAATGAATCATTTGACTCTATGTAGTAGTAGCAATCATCTTTGATATCCATTGTTAGTGCTATATTGCAAAGCCCATGTTAGTTTTATCACCTTCATACTCGAGGACGAGTATTGGTTAAGCTTGGGGATGTTGATGCATGTAAAATGCATACATGAACTTTGCACTATATCACTCATATTCCAATCATATTTGCATCATATAAGGGTTATATCACTGTTATATAATGATTTTGGGAATAAATATTTATTTCCTATTTTTATGGAATTAACCCTGCGCAGGCAGAAAACCCTATTTTTTCCTTTTAAGTTTCAGGGACCCAAACGACGTCCAAATAACTTGGAAAAATAAGGCGTCAATATTTTGGAAGGAGGAAGACTTGGGAGCGAAGGAAGAAGCAAACGGAGGCCGGAAGCCCAAAAGAGGGGGCCCACGCGGCCTCTGTACCTGGCCACGTGGGGCCCACCCTTTTGGCCCTCGAGGCTCCGCTGCCGTCGATTTTTCTCCACCGACTTCGTCTTGACCTAAAAACGCCTATAAAAGAAGTCCACGGCGTTCTCGAAAACAAGCGCGCCACACACAGAAACACAAAAAAAGAGATCTGGAGCTGCAGATTGGAGGGGGAAAACTCGGCGGGGCGCTGCCGGCGTGGTCTCCATCTTCTCCATCGACATCTCCACCGTCTCCATGATGAAGAGGGAGTAGTCCACCTCTGGACTATGGGTTTGTGGAAGTAACTTATGTATCTCTCCTCTCTTTGAGCTTCACTAATTAGTACCGTATGAGCTGCTGAACATGATTACGGTCATCGTTGTAATTCCTATGTGGTGGATCTTTTTGTGAGTTAATATATGTTTGAGATTGCAATGTTTGTTTCAGTTATGAATATAGATGCATATTATGTACCCCGTTCTTGTCTACTTGTTATGATCAAGCATGTTTATGAGAGCGTGTGTGGGGTGATGTGTGCATTAGTTGGAGTAACGGGGGGTGGTGGTGAGTGCGGTAAGTTGACACTGTAATATCGTGATCCACTTGGGTGTTTTACCTTACTTTGTTACCTCACTAGGGATAAACAAAAATACCATGCTACAAGGGTTGTGGGTGACTTGCCACTTCTCCGTGACTAGATCTAGCATGTTCTTATTTTAACTTCATGTCATGATACTTAAAGCTATATCTGAGTTATCTTAATTACTAAGGTGTTATGATTTAGTTCGCATCTTGGTGGAGTATAAGTGAGATTAATAACCAAAAGATCTCTATGTTAGGACGTGATGCCCATATAATTAGTAACTTGATATCAAACTGTGTTGCAATCTCATATGTCAACTCTATGTGTCCATTGTCTGCCATTTATTAAAGAGAGAGTGCATTTGTGAAACCATGAACCCCGGTCCATTTTTAATCATAAGAAACACCTTTCCAACAACTTTTACCACTTTTCCATTTTCTGCAATTATTAAATCCGAAAATACAAAAACACTTTTACATCTTGCATTCATCATTAAAAACCCAAAAATATCATTCATCATTATTATCATCATCCTTGCACATTATTCACCACCATGCATATTTTTTCTTGTTTGCATTGCATAATTATCTTGATATCATTCTTACACCTTGTGCTTGACAACCATAGGTGAGGTTGAGGACCAAAACATTTAACTCTGTTTTGTAGGTGACCAAAAAGAAGGATAAGGAGATAAACTTTTCACTATTGATTCCCCGAGAGTTCGATATTAAACCCTCGAGTCACCCTCATGGGGAAAACACGTCTTCCACTTACTACACACTCTGCACTTGGAGTCTCAACCTAACCCATTTACTTTTGACGGAGGTAACTACGCACCGGAGATCAAACTGTTTTCTGGAGCTCTAGATCAACCTTTTCAAGGGCCATCACCACACAATCTTGATCAAATAATATTCCAAGGCTCATGTTATGAATGAAGTGACTCAAGGCAATGGTCTATAGTTTGCTAACAGATTGATAACGAGTAAACAACTGAATCATATAAGCAAAAACTTTTCCTGAATAGTATTTTCAAGACAAGCATCAAAAAGTTTTGCATAAGAGTTAACTCATAAAGCAATAGATTCTAAGTAAAAAGCATTGAAGCAACACATAGGAAGATTAAGTTTCAACAATTGCTTTCAACTTTCAACATGTATATCTCATGGATAATTGTCAACACAAAGAAATATAATAAGTGCAATAAGCAAGCATATAAAAATTGTTGCACACAAAGTTGACACTTGTGTTTGCTTCTGAGATAGAAAGAAGTAGGTAAACTGACTCAACATAAAAGTAAAAGAAATGCCCTTCGCAGAGGGAAGCAGGGATTAAATCATGTGCTAGAGCTTTTTAAGTTTTTGAAATCATATAGAGAGCATAAAGTAAGCTTTTGAGAGGTGTTTGTTGTTGTCAACGAATGGCAGTGGGCACTCCACCCCACTTGTCAACCAGACTTTCAAGAGCAGCTCCCATGAAGGACGTTATTTCTACCCAAGGGTAGATAATCCCTCTTCTCTTTTGTTTACACATGCACATTTATAAATTGGTATGACACTCCTCCCAACCTTTGCTTACACAAGCCATGGCTAACCGAATCCTCGGGTACCTTCCAACAATCACATATCATGGAGGAGTGCCTATTTCATATTATTTAACACTTTGAAAATTGCTTCTGATAAATTATGGCAAAACATGTGAAGAGAATTAAGCGGTTATAGTTGTAATTAATTTTGATTGGGCACACCATTTGCCAGCTCTTTTTGCAAAATTATTGGATAAGCAGATGTATATGTCACTAGTCCATTGGTGAAAGTCTGTCTGAGAAGATTGATAGAGAAAACACCACATAACTTCCTCATGAGATGTAAACATTGACACAAATAAGAGATAATAGCTTTTGAATAGTTTAAAGGTAGCACATGAAGTATTTACTTGGAATGGCAGGAAATACCACATAATAGGTAGTTATGGTGGACACAAATGGCATGGGTTTTGGCTCAAGGTTTGGATGCAAGAGAATCATTCCCTCTCAGTACAGAGTTTAGGCTAGCAAGGTCGTTTGAAGCAAACACAGGATATCAACTGGTACAGCAAGACTTACATGAAAACATATTGCAAGCATTATAAGACTCTACACTGTCTTCCTTGTTACTCAAACACTTTTACCAGAAAATATCTAGACCTTAGAGATACCAAACATGCAAACCAAATTTCAACAAGCTCTACGGTAGTTCTTCACTAATAGGTTTTTAACTACATGATGCAAGAGCTTAAACATGATCTACTTGAGAGCTCAAAACAATTGTCAAGCATCAAATTATCCAAGACACACTACCAAAAATTTGTCGATCGGTGACGTTTTTGCGGCGACGTTCCTATAACGTCATGTGTTTTCATCGAGGTGGGTCGAAAAGATGATTTTGCTTGCGACGTTTTGCATTGTCTGTTAATGGGCCACTGTGCGCGACGTTTCGTGCATTTTACGTCGTAAATATTCGTCCCCGGCCCACTAGCCCAGTTGGAGGCCAGTTTCGTTCGACAAAACGTCACGGATTTTCGTCGCACGACACATACTGTCCTGATTGACTACTTTTTTTTGTTGGTTTGGGTAGCTTATCACATGTTCCACGTGATCTGATTGACTAGTTTGTGTTCTCCTTTGTGGTAGAAATTAGGGATCAACACAGCAGAATTACGGAACATAGAGACATATACTTCCTTAGATATTTTCGACTTGCTAAACATGAACATATACTGTATGGCCAAATTCCCGTCGGTTTGCCGCCTAGCGCCACCGCTTCCCGCCTCTGTTTCCCACACAACCGGTCCGCTATAAAAAGCAGACCCTACGTTGCCGCCACTTCACAACTCCTGCTCGCCGTCGCCCACACCACCTACGCTGTCGCTATGCCACCGGGAAAACGCGTCTCCGGAGGTTGGAGCCCCCAGGACAACCCATTGGTCCAGGCCACGCGCGCGCGCCGGCGCGGTGCTGATGACGACGGGGATGTGGTGGAGATGGAGGAGGAGCGTGCCCACTCCATCGTGGCCGCCGAGCAGTAGCAGCTGTTCGCCAAGGTGGAGAACGCCGTAGCCTCCTTAAAAGCCGTCCACCGTGAGCTCCGCGAGGAGCTGAACGCAGCGAGCCAGAGGGCCAAGCAGCAGCAGCTGAACGCACAGGCAGTGTCGGCCGCGCAGCAGTTGCTGGTCGCCCAGGTGGAGAATATGGTAGCCTCCTTTCAAGACATCCACCGCGAGACCCGCGAGGAGCTGAACAAGACGAGACAGCAAGCCGAGCAGCAGGCGTCCAGGGAGTCAGAGCGCAGAGCGCGTCGCCGGGAGAGGCGCGTGCTCCCACGCTTAGCAAGGGGACAACGAAGAGGAGCTGGCCGTAGCGGCATCTAGTTAGCTTAGTTTAGGTTAAGTCTAGCCACCTACCGCCGTTTAGATTAAGTTCTAGTTTATATTTCATATTAATTGTATCAAATTTTGAACAAACTACTGTCCTGATTGACTTGGTTGTGTGTATCTTTGTGGTAGAAATTAATCAAATCGTCGAAAAGTGCGGCCGCAGAAAAATAGGGTGCTCAAATTCTGAAATAAACTATGTGGTAGCGCAGAAAAACGTTTGGATGACGCAAATATAGCACATTACATATTAGGAATCAACACGGCAAATTATGAAACATATAGACATAAACTTCCTTAGATATGTTCGACTTGCTAAACATAAACATAGACTGTATGACATGTAGGTCCCGCATCTTCAGGGATCTCCCTGTCAGTGACTTTGTGGTAGCCCTGCCTTTGTTATGGGATCCACGTCCGTGTGCGTATAGCCACGGTGAACGGGCGCCTCCCATGACCTGCAACCATACACCTATGAAGAAGTAACTTTAACTGTAGGTTCTCCGCCGTGGCCTTCGCTGACTGTCCGCCACGAACACTCCCGCTGCACAACTCGTTAGACATATCCATTGAGCTAGCCGTTTGTGCCATCGTCCCCTCCCTTCTTTCGAACCCCAGCAAGAGCTGCCCCGCCATCGCCGCCGTAGGTTCGTCGCCGTCGCATTCGCTGAGGTGCCGCCGCCGTAGATCTGCTGCGCCATGTCGACCGCAAGCTCATCCCGCTCTGTTCTGCGCCGCCACTGCCCCTTCATCCCACGCTTGCCTGCCCCGATTGTGGTCAAACTGTCGTTGTCAAGACCTCCGGCACTAATCAGCACAAGGGCTGGGTCTTCTACAAGTGCGAGAGGCCACTACAAAGGAAAATATTTTTGTTGACAAATCACTTTCGTCATGCATTAGCCAATTTTCGTCAAGGATTACATGGGGGTGACGAAATTTGTTCGTCATGGGGTTCGTCACCGAAGTTCCGTCATAAAATATCAGGGGTGACGATTGATATGTCTCCAACGTATCCATAATTTCTGCTGTTCCATGCTCATATTATACCATTTGCTACATGTTTTATATACACTTCGTATCACTTTTATGCATTTTCTGGGACTAACCTATTAACAAGATGCCACAGTGCCAGTTCCCTGTTTTCTGCTGTTTTTGGTTTCAGAAAGTTACTTCTGGAAATATTCTCGGAATTGCACGAAACAAAAGGCCAGTCCCTATTTTTCCAGCACGTACACGGAGTCCGAAGGAGAGACGAAGGAGAGCCACGAGGTGGCCAAACCACACCAGGCGCGGCAGTGGGCCCAGCCGCGCCAGCCTGTGGTTTGGGCCCCTCGGGGGTCCGCCGACATCGCCCCTTCGCCTATTTATTCCCCGAGACGCGAAAACCCTAAAACACCGAGCCTTTCATCCAGAACATATTCGCTGCCGCCGTCGTCGTCAACCCTAACTCGGGGGGTTTCTGAAGCTCTTCCCGGCACCCTGCCGGAGAGGGGAATCATCACCGGAGGGCTCTACATCGCCATGCCCGCCTCCGGAGTGATGCGTGAGTAGTTCATCCTTGGACTATGGGTCCATAGCAGTAGCTAGATGGTTGTCTTCTCCACTTGTGCCATCATGTTTAGATCTTGTGAGCTGCCTATCATGATCAAGATCATCTTATTGTAATGCTACATGTTGTGTTTGCTGGGATCTGACTTATATTGATACCTATGTGGAGCTGAATATTATATTATCATGTCTATGTCATTTGTGATCTTGCATGCTCTCCGTTACTTGTTGAAGCCTTGGCCACGTGAATACTTGTAACTCCAAGAGGGGGTATTTATGCATGATAGTTGGGTTCAACCTCTATTTAACCTGGGATAGTGACAGCAAGTTCTAAGGTTGTAGATGTGTTGTTGCCACTAGGGGTAAAACAGCAATGCTTTATTCAAGGATGAATGTATTGTTTACATTACGCACATTACTTAATGCAATTGTCTGTTGCTTGCAACTTAATACTGGAAGGGGTACGGATGTTAACCGGAAAGTGGACTATTTAGGCATAGATGCATGCTGGATAGCGGTCTATGTACTTTGTCGTAATGCCCAAATGAATCTCATAGTAGACACCACAGCTCACACATGCATGTTATATGCACTTATCAATTGTCAATTGCCCAGCTGTAATTTGTTTACCCAGCATGTTAGTTATCTTATTGGAGAGACACCACTAGTGAACTGTGGACCCCGGTCCATTCTTTTACATCTGAAATACAATCTACTGCAATCATTGTTCTCTACTGTTTTATGCAAACAAACATCATTTTCCATTCGATACGTTTAACCCTTTGTTTTCAGCAAGCCGGTGAGATTGACAACCTCACTGTTAAGTTGGGGCAAAGTAATTTGATTGTGTTGTGCAGGTTCCACGTTGGCACCGGAATCCCTGGTGTTGCGCCGCACTACACTCCTTCACCAACACCTTCGAAGCAAACCTCGTTTTCCTACTGGTCGATTAAACCTTGGTTTCATACTGAGGGAAAACTTACTGCTGCACTCATCATACCTTCCTCTTGGGGTTCCCAACTGACGTGTGACGTACAAGCATTGTTTCTGGCACTATTAACCTAGAGCCACCAACACGTTTTCTGGCGCCGTTGCCGGGGAAAACGAATTGCTTCTGCAAGGGGAGTCTCTCACACCCAATCTCTTTACTTTGTTATTTGTCTTGCTTAGTTTATTTTTATTTAGTTTGTTTGCTTCTTTTATCAAAAACACAAAAAAATTAGTTACTTGTTTAATTCAGTTTGATTTTGTTTTTCAAAATGAGTACTCCTGAGAACACTAAGTTGTGTGACTTCACTAGCACAAACAACAATGATTTCATATGCACTCCTATTGCTCCACCTGCTTCTAAGCAGAATTTTATGAAATTAAACCTGCTCTATTAAATCTTGTTATGAAAGAGCAATTTTCTGGTGTTAGTACTGATGATGCTGCTGCCCATCTTAATAACTTTGTTGAACTTTGTGAAATGCAAAAGTATAAGGATATGGATGGGGATATTATAAAACTGAAACTTTTTCCTTTCTCCTTGAGAGGAAGAGCTAAAGAATGGTTGCTTTCTTTGCCTAGAAATAGTATTAATTCTTGGACAAAATGCAAAGATGCTTTCATAGGGAAATATTATCCTCCTGCTAAGATTATATCCTTGAGAAGTAGCATTATGAATTTTAAACAACTTGATAATGAACATGTTGCTCAAGCTTGGGAAAGAATGAAATCTTTGGTGAAGAATCATCCAAACCTTTTATGCAGGATTAAATTTTTCCTCAAGGAACTTATTGGATTCAGCCTCTGGAGGAACCTTTATGTCCATCACTTTAGGTGCAGCAACAAAGCTACTTGATGATATGATGATCAACTATTCCGAATGGCACACCGAAAGAGCTCCTCAAGGTAAGAAGGTAAATTCTGTTGAAGAAACCTCCTCTTTGAGTGATAAGATTGATGCTATTATGTCTATGCTTGTGAATGGTAGATCTCATGTTGATCCTAATAATGTTCCTTTAGCTTCATTGGTTGCTCAAGAAGAGCATGTTGATGTAAACTTCATTAAAAACAACAACTTCAACAACAATGCTTATAGGAATAATTTTGGTAGCAACAATTATAAGCCTTATCCTTCAAATGGTTATGGCAATTCTTATGGTAATTCCTACAGCAACAATAGAAGTGTGTCCTCTGATCTTGAAGCTATGCTTAAAGAATTTATTAGCACACAAAAAGCTTTCAATAAAACTGTTGAGGAAAAGTTTGAAAAAATTGATGATCTTGTCTCTAAAGTTGATAGTCTTGCTCATGATGTTGAAATTCTAAAACTGAAAGTTATGCCTAATGAAGTTAAAGATATTAAGTCATTTGCTACAGCAAATGCCATCCAAGTTCGAATTGATAATAATATTAGGATGTTGGCTGAATTGCATGCTAGGTGGGAAAAAGAGGAAGAACTTGAAAAAGAGAATAGTATAGTTAGAGTTTGTACTATCACCACCACTAGTAATGCTAATGTTTACATGCTAGTAACCTCCTACTATTGATGGTAATGTTATTGGTGTTGTAATGTCTCTACTACTTCTGCTAAGCGTTTGAAATTGCCTAAAACTGCTGAAACTTTTTCTGATAAAAGTGCTGAAATTTTTCAAACTATTGGAGACAATGGTTCCACCACCATTGACAATAATGATTTTGATTTTGATGATTGTAACATCTCTGAAGTTATTATGTTCTTGCAAAAATTAGCTAGAAGTCCCAATGCTAGCACTATTAATTTGGCTTTTACAAAGCATATTACAAATGCTCTTTTGCAAGCTAGGGAGGAGAAGTTGAAACTTAAAGCTTCTATTCCTAGGAAATTAGAAGATGGTTGGGAACCCATCATTAAGGTAAAGGTGAATGATTTTTATTGCAATGCCTTGTGTGATCTTGGTGCAAGTGTTTCAGTTTTGCCCAAGAAGCTTTATGATATTCTTGATTTGCCACCTTTGGAACATTGTTATTTGGATGTTTTTCTCGCTGATAATGCTATGAAGAAACCTTTGGGGCGAGTTAATGATGTTTTTATTACGTAAAAATAACCTTGTCCCCGTTGATTTTATTGTTATGGATATTGAATGCAATGCATCTTGTCCTATTGTTTTGGGAAGACCTTTTCTTCGAACTGTTGGTGCCATCATTGATATGAAAGAAGGTAATATAAGGTACCAATTTCCTCTCAAGAAAGGTATGGAACACTTCCCTAGGAAGAGAATGAAGTTACCTTTTGACTCTATTGTTAGAGCAAGTTATGATGTTGATGCTTCTTCTCTTGACAACACTTGATTTTCACTTTCTGCGCCTAGCTGAAAGGCGTTAAAGAAAAGCGCTTATGGGAGACAACCCATCGTTTTTATTTGCTGTTATTTTTGTTTTCTTTGAGTCAAGGAGTTTTGTTACTTCTGTAGCAACTCCTTTGTATCTTTATTTTATCGCAATGTTGTGCCAAGTAAAGTTCTATATTGAAAGTTGATGCAAGATTTGGATTTCTGCGCAGTGACAGATTTTTAGCTGTCACGGATTTGAGCTTATCTCCCTGTAGAAAATTCAAAAAATTCTGAGAAAAATCACGCATATTCCTGAGATATGTACGCAACTTTCATTATTTTAGGCCAGATCCATCTGAGCAACTTAAGTGCCTCGAAAAAATTCGTCATTCCAGACTGTTCTGTTTTTGACAGATTCTGCCTTTTGTTTTGCATTCGCTCTTTTACTGTGTTTGTGTGGATTTCTTTGCTCCACAAAGCATTGGTGGCTGTAGCTAATGTCCAGAAGCTTTGGGATTGATTGTATCATTACAGAATATGAGAATTTTTGATTATGCACTAACCCTCTAATGAGAACTGTCTTGAGTTTGGTGTGAAGGAAGTTTTCAAGGATCAAGCGAGAAGGGTGATATTATGTGATCAAGAAGAGTGAAAAGCCTAAGCTTGGGGATGCCCCCGTGGTTCATCCCAACCATATTCAGAGAGACTCAAGCGTCTAAGCTTGGGGATGCCCAAGGCATCCCCTTCTTCATCAACAAACTTATCAGGTCATCTCTAGTGAAACTATATTTTAATTCTTTCACATCTTATGCGCTTTACTTGGAGCGTCTGTGTGTTTTTATTTTTGTTTTTGTTTGAATAAATTCGGATCCTAGCAATCCTTGTGTGGGAGAGAGACACGCTCCGCTTTTTCATGTGAATACTCATGTTCTTCACTTATATTTGTTGAGTATTCTTAACTAGCTACTGCAGTGCTTTTAGCTCCTGTTTTTCATGCATCTCTTCGAGCTGTTAGCACTTGTTTATAAATACTCTCTTGCTGCATTATATTATCATTTGGAGAGTTTATGTTTAAATTTATTGGTGTTTGTTTGGAAGAAAGAAAATGCTACATGTAGTAGTTGGTATTGGAAAAGACATATGCATTCTTGTAGATCATTGTCTTGTTTTGATTTGATGCTTTGCAATTGTTTTGAGCTCTCAAGTAGATCATGTTTAAGCTCTTGCATCATGTAGTTAAAGCCTAGTAGTGGAGAACTACCGTAGAGCTTGTTGAGACTTGGGATGCATATTTGTTCTCTCTAAGGTCTAGATATTTTCTGGTAAAATGTTTGAGCAACAAGGAAGACAGTGTAGAGTCTTATAATACTTGCAATATGTTTTTATGTGATTCTTGCTGTACCGGTTTATACTTGTGTTTGCTTCAAACAACCTTGCTAGCCTAAACTCTGTACTGAGAGGGAATGCTTCTCGTGCATCCAAAACTTGAGCCAAAACCCATGCCATTTGTGTCCACCATACCTACCTACTATGTGGTATTTCCTGCCATTCCAAGTAAATATTTCATGTGCTACCTTTAAACTATTCAAAACTTTATTACTCCTTATTTGTGTCAATGTTTTATAGCTCATGAGGAAGTATGTGGTGTTTTATCTTTCAATCTTGTCATTTACTTCTGACAGACTTTCACCTGGACTAGTGGCATATACATCCGCTTATCCAATAATTTGCAAAAAGAGCTGGCAACGGGGTGCCCAGCCCCAATTAATTACAACTTTCATTAATAATTCTCTTCACATGTTTTGCCCTGATTTATCAGTAAGCAACTTAATTTTGCAATAGACACTCCTCCATGGTATGTGAATGTTGGAAGGCACCCGAGGATTCGGTTAGCCATGGCTTGTGTAAGCAAAAGGTTGGGAGGAGTGTCATCTATAAAGAAACTAAAATACATGTGTAAACAAAAGAGAAGAGGGATGATCTACCTTGCTGGTAGAATAACGTCCTTCATGGGAGCCGCTCTTTGAAAGTCTGGTTGACAAGGGGGTTAGAGTGCCCACTACCATTCGTTGACAACAACAAACACCTCTCAAATACTTATTTTGTGCTCTCTATATGCTTTCGAAAACTTAAAAAGCTCTAGCACATGATTTAATCCCTGCTTCCCTCTGCGAAGGGCCTATCTTTTACTTTATGTTGAGTCAGTTTACCTACTCCTTTCTATCTTAGAAGCAAACACTTGTGTCAACTTTGTGTGCATTGATTCTTACATATTTACTTATTGCACTTGTTATATTGCTTTATGTTGACAACTATCCATGAGATATACATGTTACAAGTTGAAAGCAAATGCTGAAACTTAATCATCCTTTGTGTTGCTTCAATGCCTTTTACTTTGAATCTATTGCTTTATGAGTTACCTCTTATGCAAAACTTTTTGATGCTTGTCTTGAAAGTACTATTCATGAAAAGTTTTTGCTTATATGATTCATTGTTTACTCTTTATCTATTTGTTAGCAAACTATAGATCATTGCTTTGAGTCACTTCATTCATGACATGAGCCTTGCAATATATTGATCAAGATTGTGTGAAAGCATGTCTCCTCAGAAATTATTTGTTGTTATCGTTTTACCTACTCGAGGACGAGTAGAACTAAGCTTGGGGATGCTTGATACGTCTCCAACGTATCCATAATTTCTGCTGTTCCATGCTTATATTATACCATTTGCTACATGTTTTATATACACTTCGTATCACTTTTATGCATTTTCTGGGACTAACCTATTAACAAGATGCCACAGTGCCAGTTCCCTGTTTTCTGCTGTTTTTGGTTTCAGAAAGTTACTTCTGGAAATATTCTCGGAATTGCACGAAACAAAAGGCCAGTCCCTATTTTTCCAGCACGTACACGGAGTCCGAAGGAGAGACGAAGAGAGCCACGAGGTGGCCAAACCACCAGGCGCGGCAGTGGGCCCAGCCGCGCCGCCTGTGGTTTGGGCCCCTCGGGGGTCCGCCGACATCGCCCCTTCGCCTATTTATTCCCCGAGACGCGAAAACCCTAAAACACCGAGCCTTTCATCCAGAACATATTCGCTGCCGCCGCCGTCGTCAACCCTAACTCGGGGGGTTCTGAAGCTCTTCCCGGCACCCTGCCGGAGAGGGGAATCATCACCGGAGGGCTCTACATCGCCATGCCCGCCTCCGGAGTGATGCGTGAGTAGTTCATCCTTGGACTATGGGTCCATAGCAGTAGCTAGATGGTTGTCTTCTCCACTTGTGCCATCATGTTTAGATCTTGTGAGCTGCCTATCATGATCAAGATCATCTTATTGTAATGCTACATGTTGTGTTTGCTGGGATCTGACTTATATTGATACCTATGTGGAGCTGAATATTATATTATCATGTCTATGTCATTTGTGATCTTGCATGCTCTCCGTTACTTGTTGAAGCCTTGGCCACGTGAATACTTGTAACTCCAAGAGGGGGTATTTATGCATGATAGTTGGGTTCAACCTCTATTTAACCTGGGATAGTGACAGCAAGTTCTAAGGTTGTAGATGTGTTGTTGCCACTAGGGGTAAAACAGCAATGCTTTATTCAAGGATGAATGTATTGTTTACATTACGCACATTACTTAATGCAATTGTCTGTTGCTTGCAACTTAATACTGGAAGGGGTACGGATGTTAACCGGAAAGTGGACTATTTAGGCATAGATGCATGCTGGATAGCGGTCTATGTACTTTGTCGTAATGCCCAAATGAATCTCATAGTAGACACCACAGCTCACACATGCATGTTATATGCACTTATCAATTGTCAATTGCCCAGCTGTAATTTGTTTACCCAGCATGTTAGTTATCTTATTGGAGAGACACCACTAGTGAACTGTGGACCCCGGTCCATTCTTTTACATCTGAAATACAATCTACTGCAATCATTGTTCTCTACTGTTTTATGCAAACAAACATCATTTCCATTCGATACGTTTAACCCTTTGTTTTCAGCAAGCCGGTGAGATTGACAACCTCACTGTTAAGTTGGGGCAAAGTAATTTGATTGTGTTGTGCAGGTTCCACGTTGGCACCGGAATCCCTGGTGTTGCGCCGCACTACACTCCTCACCAACACCTTCGAAGCAAACCTCGTTTTCCTACTGGTCGATTAAACCTTGGTTTCATACTGAGGGAAAACTTACTGCTGCACTCATCATACCTTCCTCTTGGGGTTCCCAACTGACGTGTGACGTACAAGCATTGTTTCTGGCACTATTGACCTAGAGCCACCAACGATATGCAATTTTTCGTCACTGTCAAACGTTTGATGGTGACGAAAAGAAAAATTCGTCAACGTTGAGGGTTAATCATTGACGGTATCTTTTGTCATCAAATATTGGCAACTTCGTCACTGTCAAATTGTAAGTGGGTGTCTGATTGGTCCAGAAAAGCTGACGTGGCCTTACATGTGGGTCCCACCATGCTGATGTGGCTGTTGACAACGTGTGTCCGACAGCAATGAAGTGGATGCTTACGTGTGGGTCAGACGGTAGTGATGTGGCATTCTGTAATTTGGGTCCCGCACGATGCTGACAAGTGGAACCCACAGTGACTGTTTTTTACTATCAACAAATCATGAAACGGTTGAAAATTACAAAAAGAAAATGTATTGAAAAAACTAATTGTATTACAATGTACACCGATGGTTTACATTTAAACTGTGCATATACATCAATACTTAAACTGAAACAGAATCAAAAAAATCTACATCTAATTCAGATCTATCTGTACTGGCTAGTCTCCGTGAAGAGGTAAAGAAAAACGAAAAAATAGCAGCTCCTCCATAGCCTCAAGAACTCCCACACACGGTTTGGATATTTTTTATCTCTTCGCAAATACTCGAAGGAATGAGAGGGGTACAGCCTGCTGAAATCTGCACAAAGTTGAAATTTAGATTCAGCAAAACATAGAGTTCCATCCACATTAGGAGGCAGTGTACGGATATTAATACTCATTGTGAACTGGAACATAACTAAGCTAAAACATACATCTCACTAGAAGCGTTGACTATAAAGGGACATCTATGATTGATCCATGGAGTCACATAGACCCAGCTTCACAACTTGAAGTTTGGATATTATTGCAAGCTTCCTGCAACCAGACAAAAAAGAACGGTGGCACAACAATTTTTTCAACTTCACCTGCGAAATGCATAGCAATAGCCAAGCGATACCATACCACACCCTGCTTATTCTATCCCTCTCATAAGACCTCACCTTGATCTGCAAAAATTTCACAACAATGACGTCAAAATCAAAAAAAAAAAAAGCTCGTTACTTCCATAGTTCCATGTTCTAGAAATTGACAAGAAGTAGGTAGAATGGAAAGTAGATTTGCTCTCTTCATTACATATTGGTTCCTTACTTTCCGTATTGATACTAACATGGGTCGTGGCCGGCACATAGAGGACACTGGATCCAACAGATGAATGAACCCGCTTCCAAACTGAAACACATAAAGAATAAAGGTTGACAGTATATTGAACATAAACATTATATGGAAATACAAAGACTAATGACAGTACATTGTTATTGATCAACCAAATACCAGTGATGCACTGAGGTCCCTAAATACCAGTTCAGCTATTATACAGTATATCACAACTGATCACAAACAAAACTGATGAATTTCAAACATCCATTTAAATTGAACATACAAAAGTGGACTTTCAGTATTTTTAGGATAGCCCAGGGTGTATGATCTGACCAGACACCAAGTTACATGCATGTGATCAATTTATGAGTGCAATCTTATTAGTGCTTGGCTGTTAGTACTCACTTAGGTATAATTGGAGTAAGCATTTTGATTTTCAGCTCAATATTGTTGAACACGAATAGAGAAAACAGAACTGAATAGAAATGGACTGAACAATTAGATAAGAAGATCCCAATCAATGAGAACAATCAATCGAACAATCACTGAATGGACAATCATAAAGAGCAGTAGTTCGTCGTGCCACTTACCTTAACCTCGACGTTCAATAGATGAATTTATATCTCGGTGAATTTGTATCGGCATCAGAATCCTCAAGCCTATGGATAAAACCACTCAGAAAGTAGACCATGATAAGGTAACAGTATACTTCTAAATTGTACCTAGTGCTTGGCGTTCTATAGAGTTAACCGTCAGGATACATACACATATTTCTACATACATACAGAGCAGGCTTGAAACATAAATATTCTGCTAACGATTGTGCCCACTCCAAGGCTTGTGCGTGTGCACCAAATTTTCTAGATGAAAAAACCATCGGAAGTCATGGTGTGCAAAACTACCAGGATTATTTAGAGATCAAAGTAATCAGATCTTTGCTAATCTCAGTTTGTACACAGATTGGTGAAACAAGTCCAACATGAATTAATGGATCTACACGTCTCTGATACACGACAGATTTACTTGATTCAAATATTAGCCTCAACATAATATGCTGATAGATCTAGCCATACCAAAGAATTCTAGACTGAAACGAGATACCCATGTACTACAATAACCACGCGCAGATCGGCTTGAATGTTTCCCTGGGAAATAAACTGCAGACCGGATAGAAGAAAGCAAACCGATAAAATGAAGGAGCAGCACCACTGGAACTGAGTGGTCTTCGGATGTGCTGCGGAGATGCGCTGCGAGACTCCAGTCTGGGATTTGTACTTGAACGGCGATGATGGAGACTGGCGATCTTTGATGCGGCGGGCACCGGGTCTAGGCGCCTTGCTCGTGCACGCCGGGCACCTGGTCGACGCGTAGAGCTCCGGCGCTTCCCCTGGCCTTGGTCTCGACGAGCAGGAGGACCGCCAGCGCGGATCCATCCGGTCATCAGGAGGGATGGCGGCGCTCACAGGACGCGAGGGGATCGCAGATGCGGTTGGGTTGGAGGAAAGGGGATTGAGGGAAGTGAGGGAGTCGTGGCGGCGATTGCGGTGCATGGATCGAGAGATAACGACAGATGTGTCTCGTCCTATGAGAGGAAGCTGAGCGCATTTGGTTGCATTCTGGACGTCGGATGTGTAGTTGCTGAACGGTTCAGATGTGTGATCCGTGCATAGCTGTTTGGGGCGCTCTTATTGGCTGGAATAGTTTCGCCTATCATGTGCCTATCCTTCTATCAATTTCGGCATCTTGGAAGCAAGGTGCGCATAGAAGATTCAGATTGACCTGCGATTTTTTTGTGAGTGGTAATGCAGTAATATTAGGTGTCGTTACCGTTTTTAGAATTTTCTGACAATTATAGATGTGTTAATCATTTTCTTGGAGAAAAAGGCTAGAAAATAAAAATAATGCATGCAAATGTGTAAAATTCATATAAAAATCATTTTAAACTCATATGAATCATGCATTGTTGGTAGAATCATGTAGAAAGTGTGATGCGCACAATTTGACAATTGTTTGGTCAAGTTTTATTCAAAAGGTGCATTTAGGAGAACATTTTGGGCATTATGGTCAAAACATTGAGGCTGAAAGCTTGATCGACATTTCAAGATGTGTCTTTTGGTGTAGGATCAACATTGTTGCAGGAATGGATCATGATTGTGGGCTTTTTGTTGTGAAAAAACTTGTGAAACCTAATTGTGGTCAGACCAACATGGGTTGGTCGATATCGATCATGTCGGTGATAAGGCATCTTGGAAGCAAGGTGCACATAGAACATTCAGATTGACCTGCAATTTGTTGTGAGTTTTCATGTAGTAATATTAGGTATCCTTGCCGATTTTCAGAATTTTCTGACAATTATAGGTGTGTTAATCATTTTCTTGGAAGAAAAGGCCAAAAATGAAAATAATGCATGAAAATTTGTAAAATTCATATAAAAATCATTTTAAACTCATATGAATCATGCAGTGTTGGTAGAATCACGTAGAAAATGTGATGCGCATAATTTGACACTTTTTTGGTCAAGTTTGATTCAAAAAGGTGCACTTAGGAGGGCATTTTGGTCAAACATCGAGGCCGAAAGCTTGATGAATATTTCAAGATGTGTATTTTGGTGTAGGAACGACATTTTTCCAGGAATGGATCATGATTGTGGGATTTTTTTTGGAACAACACTTGTGAAACCTAATTGTTGTCAGACCAACATGGGTTGGTTGATATCGATCATGTCGGTTATAGGACATCTTGGAAGCAAGGTGCATATAGAAGATTCAGATTGACCTGAGATTTTTTGTGAGTGGTAATGTAGTAGTACTAGGTGTCCTTGACGATTTTCAGAAATTTCTGACAAGCATAGGTGTGTTAATCATTTTCTTGGAGAAAAAGGCTAGAAAATGGAAATAACGCATGAAAATGTGTAAAATTCATATAAAATCATTTGAAACTCATATGAATCATACAGTGTTGGTACAATCACGTAGTAATGTGATGCGCACAATTTGACTATTTTTTTGGTCAAGTTTTATTCAAAAGGTGCACTTAGGAGGGCATTTTGGGCAAAATATCGAGGCCGAAAGCTTGATGAACATTTCAAGATGTGTATTTTGGTGTGGGAGCGACATTTTTGCAGGAATGGATCATGATTGTGGGCTTTCTGTTGGGACAACACTTGTGAAACCTAATTGTGGTCAAACCAACATGGATTGGTTGACATCGATCATGTCGGTTATAGGACATCTTGGAAGCAAGGTGCATATAGAAGATTCAGATTGACCTGCGATTTTTTGTGAGTGGTAATGTAGTAATACTAGGTGTCCTTGCCGATTTTTAGAATTTTCTAAGAAGTATAGGTGTGTTAATCATTTCCTTGGAAGAAAAAGGCTAGAAAATGAAAATAATGCATGAAAATGTGTAAAATTCATATAAAAATCATTTAAACTGATATGAATCATGAAATTTTGTTAGAATCATGTAGAAAATGTGATGCACACAATTCGACAATTGTTTGGTCAAGTTTGATTCAAAATGTGAACTTAGGAGGGCAGTTTGGGCATTATGGTCAAAACATCAAGGCCTTATAAATGGCCATGATCTTGTTATGTGTGTTTGCCGAGGGAGGAAACAGCTTAAAATAAAATCTGTTTGTACCAGGGTTTTAGAAAGTTTGTGGTATCGTGGTGATAGTTGTCTTTGCAATTTGTTGTTTCCAGTATCGAGTCTTGAACCACCTTTTATTCTATTTTTGATTAATTTCATCCTTGCGTAAATATTAGAACATTTTCGCGTTTTCGTATATCAGAAGGCGTGAGTTGGTCTAGTGGTTAACCATAGTCTGTTTATTTTGGGGAGGTCTTGGGTTCGATTCCATGTCCAGCTTTTATTCCTTTTATTCTGTTTTCTAGTATTTGCCTCGCTGCATACATATTAAAAAGTTTTCCGTTTACAAGTATTTCGTGTGTGGTTGCTGGTGCAATGGTTACATATTAAATCACATACTTGGTGGAGGTCTTGTGTTCGATTCCTGCGTGGTGCATTTATTTTATATATATGCAAAATGAACACAATATATTATATGGCAGAGTTGGAGGTCTTGGGTTCGATTCCCCATCTCCAACTTTTATTCCGTTTTCTAGTATTTGCCTCGCTGCATATACGTATTAAAAAGTTTTCCGTTTACAAATATTTCGTGTTGTGGGTGGTGGTGCAGTGGTTACCTATGAACTCATACTTGGTTTAGGTCTTGTGTTCGGCTCCTGTTTGGTGCATATATTTTTTATATATGCAAAATGAACACAGTATATTATATGGCAGAGCTTGCAGATCTCGGTCGCATGATATTTGAAACTTATAAAATTTAATATTTTCTCAGCTGCTAGGTGACTAGGTCACGCAAGAAAATATGAAAAAAATATAACAAATCATTTTTTAACTAACATTTGGGTCCCACATTATATCGTTGACGGTTTACATACACCACGATGTTGATTCGTCACCTATTAACATAGACGATGGCAGCCCTTCCGGGTTTGGTAATGGGTGACGATTTTTCGTTGACGAAAATAAAACCGTCAAGCCTTAACCTACATGCGTGACGCCAGATGCAATCCGTCACCTATTAAGACATATCCATGACGGTATGCAATTTCGTCACCAGGGTTTTCGTCAACAAATATCACATTTCTTGTAGTGGGCATGGGCTTAAACCGCCGGCGGTAGGTGTTCAAACATGAAGTTTTTGGTGTGATTTCTTGGTCTTCTCTTCTTAATTTTGTCTCTATCACTGTCCGCTGGTTAGTGTTTAACTGTACATTTTTTGTTCAATTCAAAGCGTGCGTGCAACTTCTTCCACTGGAAGCTCGAATATGTGCTCTACTTGATCCAGGACAACCAACTGACAGGAAATGATGCATTTCAAGCTACTACATGGGCAGAGGAGAGGAGGGAAGAACTGCTCCTAAGGGAGACGGAACGTCAAGCTACCATTCGTAGACAAGATCACTTGGTGATAAACTTGCTTAAAGAGGTTTTGTTGCTGTTGAAACATGCAAATCTCCTTCTGAAGATTGTACTTGGTTGCCTTGTGCTTGCAACTCTATTTCTGAAGAAGTGAACACTGTATGCAGTGTTAGAACTGAATGTAGCAGTGTACCAGTATTAGAACTAAATGTAGCACCGTGTAGTAGGTGTTAGAACTGAATGTAGCATTGTAGTAATGGATGCTTAAGTTTAAATTTTCGTTCGTGGGAAACCTGCCTCTGTTCATGGGAAACCATCTCTGCCACGCGCCGGTGTCGCTTGGAGCTCACACCTCACTCTTGTCAGCGGCGGGCCCACAGTTTTGACAATGGGTATTCAAGATAAATAAAATAGCAAGAAAAATAGTGTTACCGACGGTATTTGCGACCGCCCCTGCTCCTGTCCTGTCGTCTCGGTTTCTCCGGGCTAGGGGAAATCATCCTGGCGACGGCGAGTCAAGCGGCGACAATGGAGCGGGCGACTCGAGCGGCGGCGCGTCGAGGGAGGATGGAGGATGGGGTGGTGTGGGTACACGGTCGATCAGCGGCGACGGCAATGGAGCGGGCGAGTCGAGCGGCGGCACGAGTTCAGCGGCGGCAATCGGAGTCGAGCAAGCGGGCGGCGACGCAAGGCTTGCGGTCGCAATCGTAGGTAAGGGCGTCGACGGAGGATGGAGGATGGGGTGGTGCGGGTACACGGTCGAATAGGCGACCGGCAGCCCGATTCGTGACTAGTGCAGCGGCGAAGGATTCAATCTACCTTCATGGCAAGCCATATCGGATTTCAGTCCAGCAGGTGTTGAACCGGGCGTGGCAACGTCACGGCTACAACGTCGGGAAGGGTTTTTCGCTAGGCGATGAGAGTAGCTCGGGCGGGAGCTCATCGAGCAGCATTTCAGCATGCTCAACCCCGAGCCTGGACTTCGAAGTAGCGTCGAGCCTAGAGGCTTTCAGTCTAGTTGCCGGGCTGGCGGAAGACAGATTGGTGTGCTCAGAAATTCTCTACGAGATGAAATCGAGCTAGAAGAATCAGCTATAGAGCCATGGCGTTCGGAGGGAAGATTGAGCTGCATTCTGTAGATAGCAAGTCTGGTGAATTTTGTTAGGTGACTGAAACTCATTCAGGCAGTGTTTGCCTAGCGCTGGGAGCGTGTGTGGGAGTTCTTTTGTGAAATGGCCATGTAAGCACTATGTCGAACACCTTGGGGGCGTGCTCTGGACGTGCCCTGGACGTGCTCTGGACGTGCCGTGGCCATGTATTCACAATGTCGAACACCATGTGCACTGGATTTCACACCATATTGAAGCATTTCTTGTTTAATATGTATCTAGACCTTGTTTATCAGTTGGAGCTGTTAGTACATGACAAAATAAGACCATGTGCACTGGATTTTCATTTTTTGATGTTTTTTGAATATTTTATGATTATTTCAAATTCGGTCAAACTCAAGGTCAAATCAACATTTAAACAAGTTTTAAACACCAAAATGAAAAACTAAGCCTGGATCATTCCTAGACACACCAAAATGAAGGTTTGGTGAAGTTTTGGACAATTTCATGTTGCAAATCACAAACCACATCTCTTCACACATGAGAGTTCATAGTTTGAGATGTGAGATTTCACACCGTATTGAAGCATTTCTTGTTTAATATGTATCCAGACCTTGTTTATCAGTTGGAGCTGTTAGTACATGACAAAATAAGACCATGTGCAGTGGATTTTCATTTTTTTGATGTTTTTGAATATTTTATAATTATTTCAAATTCGGTCAAACTCAAGGTCAAATCAACATTTAAACAAGTTTTAAACACCAAAATGAAAAACTAAGCCTGGATCATTCCTAGACACACCAAAATGAAGGTTTGGTGAGGTTTGGATCATGCCTCATTGTGATCTAAAATTAACAAGCATGAACTCCTTGCACCTACATGTAATTTTGTTGTTTTTGGCATGCATATGTGGTACTTACACGAAGTGCTTGCAAGTTTCTGCTATTCCAAGTAGCAATCAACATGGAGCAAACAAAGTACAATACCCTTTTTTAGAAATTTTCCACATGCAGTATATTTTCAGATTATTCTTACAAGTATAGGTGTTGCGTTCATTTTCTTGGAAGAAAAAGGCCAGAAAATGTAAGATGTAATTGGGCATTTTTGGCACTGACTTATTTTTGGTGTTTTCGTGCCGGGTCCAATGGTGAGCGGCCGATGGAGACGGTGAAAGACGTACGTGGTGAGACGTGGCGGCTGCTAGAGGAGGGCGAGGGGTTGGTCTCGGACACTCGGTGCAGTCAATTACACGGAGTAGGTCGAGAGGCGAGGCACGGCTGCGGTACAGGGGTTTTGATGGGACAAGACATATACCTGCCCATTAACCGCGTGTACATTAACCGCAACGCAATTACGATTTCACACCGGCCCATTTCGTCTCATCTTCCTATGTCACATCACACCGCTCCTCTGTTTTCCCCCTCTTGCTTCTTCTAGTCTTCTCCGCTTCCACTTCAATCCAATCTTCTTCTCCCCCACATCGTCGCCATGGAAACCAAAGCGTGCTTCTCCGAGACCTACAGCGTCACCATCCACAAAGGCCAGAAGATCGAGGCGGTCTACACCAACGATCCAGAAGAACTAGCGAGGGTCCTCGACATGTACAAGAAGTGGTTCGCGGAGGGAGACGCAAAGATCATGGGGCTGGACATGGAGTACAGCAAAGACAAAGAACTCAAAGACAAGAGGATGGCGGTTATTCAGCTTGCCATGCGCCGCCTTGTACTGGTCTACAAATGTGCCAGGTATGAACAAATTAAGTAAAATGCCCACACATGTTGCTGTTTCGAGGGTTTTTTGCGTCATCCCTTGTGCCAGACTCTTAGTGTTACTATTAGCACTAGATGATGCTCAAACTTCTTGCGACTTCACTAATTTGGTTCAGATTTACGATAGATCTATTCCAGTCTTCAGGGTTTTTCAGACTGTCACTGCGATGACACGGATTAAATTCGTGTATTATATGAAGTGTAAAAGGTTTTATGTCATAATTAATATGGGAATTTATATTGATTTGTGTAGCACGATTGATTTTGAGGTCTGGCATTTCTTTTGAGTAGTTTGTATAGTTGTACACATGAACATGTAAGAGAATGAAATCATGGATGTAAATAAGCAATATATTTTGAAGGACTATGAACTTCGGTAAATATGATGGTTGTTGTATAGTTGTATACATGAAAATGCATATATGTTTCTGTGAATTCATGTTCATCGTATTTCTTAATCTTTAGGTGGACTTGTTGATCATATTTCAGATCTCTTAACTAAACTACCTCATTTGGTGGACTTGTTGATCATATACTTGTTTGTCACCTATGAAATTACATCTTTTAACTAATCTCTATCCACATTCTCTTGGTTATTGCAGTACTGACCATTGGAAGTGTTCATGCTACATTTCTGATTTTCTACGCCACAGAGGAATCACCTTTGCGGCCGTAGACAATACGATAGACAATGTGGTTTTTCGCCAAACCTGGCCAGAAGTCATCATTCCAGATAACTTCTATGTCGACCTGTAGCACCTGTACTGTCTCCCTGGATACTACAAGGTTGGCATGGATGCCATGGCTGCAGGCCTGATTGATCTCTGGTACGCAGAAATGAAGAAGAAGTTGCCCTTCACGGCGCACGACAATTGGCAGTGCAAACCTCTTGACAAGATCAACAAAGACTACGCCGCCATTGATGACTTTGTGGCGTTTGAGCTGTCCCGGGTCATTCTGGAGAGGCAAGAGGCTGGAGTGCCAGTTGGACTCAAGTTTCAGGATGATTCTGATGATTCGGGCACTGATGTTCCTGAAGATTCATCAGATGAAGAAGATTCAGATGAGGAGCACAAGAGGTGTAGGCTGGAGTAGGCCTTCCTAAAGATTAGTTTGTCCTCTATCCATGTGTTTTGTAAATATTTATTTTGGTTTCGATGAACAAGCAAGACCCGCTAAGCAGTTATGTAAAGTGCTGTTTTTGTTGTGTTGTGGAAGACTAATTATGTTGGTATATATGCAGCTCCTATTTTCTTCTTTCCGGTTATGTGCTTTCAGCCTAGATGTTTCCATCAAATTAATGTTGTTTTGACCCCATTATGATACAACTTGACCAAAACTCTGTCAAATCATGTGGTACATATATCTTCTATTATATAATTAAAACACAAGACAAAGAACGGTTAGGATTAAACAACTAATAGCTACAATATATTAACGGTTCAGATTAATCATTGTGAATCCCATCTTAGTGTAGAAAAAAGCTATTTCTCGAGTGGACCCAGATTACCTTTTCGTGTTACACATGGATTCACCACGTGACATACGTGATAAGCAAACTCAAATAAAAAAATTAATCCGTATTACTTATGGACTCTTAACATTGATTGCAACAAATATATTTCCGTAAATCGCGATGCAAACATTGACGACGCCGTAATTAACCTGAAACGATGGCAACACATCCCGGCGGCGACAACTATCGAAGGATCGATGGCAACTCATCCCGGCGAGCGGGGGCGGCGACGTCGACGCCCCGATGCTAGGATACTACGGGCGTCGCGCTGCCGGTATAGAGGGGTCGTCTTCGATTATCACATCGTCATGACCGTCGCCGACGTGCTGCAAAAAAGTCTTGAAGAGCAGTCGGGCCATGAGAGCTGCTCTGTGCGGCAGGCTCTCCGCGACACGCCGGCCGGCCGGCCGACTACACAGGGTATGTACTCCGCTCCACAAAATACAATTTGTTTTACAGGGTCAACAATGATTAATTTGACAGGCATCACAATGGCAGAGGCGGGCAGCAGATTCTACAGCTACACAACAGGGGAAGCCGAGCTACCAATCACGGACGCCGACCACGCTTACGATCAGGACCTGTCTGGCCATATCTGTGTCACACGGCATATGAATCGACAAGCTGGATTGGACTACAAGTTTACAACGTTGAGCAACGAGTTGACGACGAGTTTGAGGGCACCATGTAAGCGTGAGCCAACAATATGTTGTACTTATACGTACGAGCTCATGAATTGCTAGACCAGCTTTTTGCAAGCCTGATGAAAGGATTGATTCTGAGGTCATAAGCTGTATCAATTTCAATCGGATGATACAAGTACTGGGTCATCTTATGGTGCTTCACTGCTCCGTTCGTGAGAAGAATTGCAAAGCATATTTTTCGGTTTTCTTTTTTGCAGGGTGAATACATATCCTTATGCAAGCGAATTTATAAAATAAAGGCGGATGATTATTATTTGTTTCTCACGATTTATACATTATTGTGTTCCTGCAAGAAAATTGGTACGAGCATTCTATTCCGTGATTCTGTGGTAAGTGTAAATTTAATGAATACTATTATTTTTTAAATCACCCACTTCTGATGCCACAATATTTTCTGATGGTTGTATTTTTGCTTGGTATGTTGCACATAGCATATCAGCAAAGGAAAATAAGATTAGCTGAATGGCAACTACAACCAATCGATCTTTTTGGTGATAGAGCATAAAGTGTTGGCGTTTATGTAAGCCATGTAATGAAGCTTACAAAACCAGTTCACGAATAACATTTATGTCCTTAATTTCTTTAGGTATTTTGATTTGTTCTTTATATTTTCAGGTGGCATATCATCTTGGATAATGGTTTGTTAAGTACACGACAATAAGATTTCAGTATAATATTTTGGGTATATGTCAGGTAGCATTTACTTCTAGCATAATTTTCGGATTTTTCAAAATAGTACTTCAGTTCATCGTAGATCTGTAATCTATTATATAATTAAAACACAGGTTAACCAACGGTTTAGATTTGTCACTCTAAACTTAAGATGTCTCAACGGTTTAGATCTAAGGGACTTAATTATGGATATGCACGTGGTTGTTGAGATCGTAAATTGCTTGATTGCGCACCGTGCGCAATATGAACTCTACTTCGTTTCCAATATTGATCGTGCTGTATTAGGATACGTCTTCAATAGCTTTTTTTTTTGAGAACACAGTACAACACAGACGCTCACAAATACGCACATACACTCACCCCTATGAACGCACGCACGCACACCCTACCCCTATGAGCACCTCTGAAGGACTGAGCCGGCAGATCTTGAGGTTGACGAAGTCACCACAGGCGCCTCGCTGTTGACGGGCACGTCACCTACCACTGAAAGAATAGCGCCGGATAATCCTGGAATAAATCCAGGTAAATGCAAACGCCCATGCCAAGTCTAGGACTTGAACCTGGGTGGGCTGGTTCCACCACAGGGAACCCAACCATCAGAGCCAAGCTCCGTTTGCTACGTCTTCAATAGCTGAACACATATATACTAGAGATAATAAGATCTGTACGTACATCCTAAGGAAACAAATCAATCGGCGATATATCCGATCATGAACTCAGCAAAACAGTACTAGGAAAAAGGTCTTCGGGTGCGTCAAAGCATTGAGGGACATGCCATGGCCTGGCCTCATGTTCGCCGTCATGCCGGCACATGATTTCGCACGCCGCCGCATCAACGTTTTGTCCGCCGCATCAACGTTTTGTCCGCTATCTAGGCTAACAAGCATGGCCTGTGACAGCTCAATTCGGATTCACGGAATAGTCCTAGATCGGAAGTTCGATCGACGATAACTCGATCGAGCGCATGGGCGGGTGTCAACAGGCAAGGGCGAGTAGCCAGAAATATCGAAGAGCGAAAACGACGGCGGGAATTAGCAGCTGAAAGATCGTCCAGTGAGATCCGGCTAACGGGCCGATTATGATCAGAGAAGATGGCTTCACGCTGCCGGTCTAGACGGGCCTTCGATCATCATGATGTCCGTCGCCGATGTGCTGGAGAAAAGCGTACAAGCGGAGCTGATGGTGGCCTTGAGAGCTGCTCTGCACCGGCAGGCTCCTCGAGACATGCCGGCCGGTCTGCTAGCCATGGTATGTACTCTGCTCCACAAAGTACATTATGTTTTACAGGCGAACCACGACTAATTTGACAGCCAAAACGTTGGCAGAAGCGAGCTAGACAAGACGGGAAGCCAAGCAGCGATGGCTAAATACAATTTTCATATCAATTGAATTAGCAGTTTTGTGAAAGGCTGAATGGCTGGCGCATATTAACATAGATCTATTTTATAGAGGATATTTATGATCGCCAAACTACTCTATCAACAGAGTCAAGCTGGGTGCTAGGTCAATTGTTGAAGGTACGCATCCATCCCTATAAAACTGATAACAAGGTAGTCTAATTTTCGACAACTGATAGGCTACAAATATATGCATCTTATTCGAACTGGAACCCATCATTTAGATTAGTCTCATAAAATATTTTAAGTATACAAATATTATAGATTTTTCCTATGTTCCTAAATAGCATGCAGTCAATTAACATCTATAGCTTTGACAAGTAATATACAACTTGGTACGTACATACGAGGATACATAAGTAGTATTAGCTTCACAAAGATAACAACATACATGCAAACTGAGTTTTGACTTTTGACACGTTATTTGGAGGTAGATATACCAAAAATAATGTACTTTAAGAATCTTCTTTTCACTATTTACTTTAAGAAAAATATATACCAGAGAAGAAATCCATCATACAGATCTTGCATCCATCTTTGGTCTTTGGAGCATGCAATATTTCAGGCAACATCGTTGGAATTTTTCTTGCTACTTCATGATGTATGCTTCATAACTATCACTGGCTGTAGTATTTTTCTGAATCTAAATTTAGATGGTGCCCAGCGAAGCTTCCATTTGGATCGCCCCAACTTAGTCGCATCAGTTTTACAAATGCTCTAGATTTGGCACACGTTTTTTTTTGTGAAGCTGCATATAATTGCAATTTACCTGCTTCATGAGGAATTCCTGTTGTGCCATCCACAGAAAATAAAAGGGTTGTTTTGGTGAACAACAAAGGAGAAAAAATAGATATTAATGTCACGGTGTTATCATTTACTCATTTACTGGATTTCTTTGCTCTCGCAGCATGCCATTCCACCGATGCAGTAAGTGGGAAAGAAAAAAGGAGAAATCATATTCCTTCTGATGCGTGATGAATTGAAAGCTGTTTCTTATTCTTTATCGCTTTATTTGCTCTCGCACCCGGCCATTCCATAAATCACTGAGGATCCGAAGGAACCACTAGCACAAAGAAAAACTTCATTGGTTAAGAGATGAACTATCTTCTTCTGTGTGAAACCAGTTTGTGTACATACCTGTGGATCGTAAACCAGGAGAGAGGTAAATGCCAAGTTTGTGATTGAGCATTCATTTCCTTAATCAGGTACCTCCATGACCAAACCAGGGGCGAGGGCTGCAATTGTTCTTACTGATTTGCCTCCCCTCTCTTCCATTAATCTATTTGATTTAGTTCTTTCATCTTTATTTCTATAGTTTTTGTCGAACTTATGCCTACCTTTGATGAAAAGGCAAGTCGACAGCAGGGGAAGATTAATATATGTAATATATTTACTCCATTGAATACCTATTTTTTCTGAAATTTAGCTACTACTCTCTCTGTATCAAAATATAATATGTTTTAGATATTTCAATGCGTACTACATATTAGCTGAAATGAGTTAATCTACACTCATACTGTCTATATTGTTATAAAAAAATGATAAAAAAACTTATATTTTGGTACAGAGGTATAATACATTATATTACATTTCTCAGTTACGTGATTTTTTTTCGGATCTCAATTATGTGACTTGCATATACAATATATTTTCTTTCGGTTATGTGATTGCATATACAATATATTCTATCTCGGTTATGTGACTTGCATATACAATATATTCTCTCTTGGTTGTGTACTTGCATGTACAGTACATTGTCTCGGTTATCTGACTTGCCTGTGCTAGCAATTATTGCTCAATAGATGGGTGGTGCAGGTTCACAGTACACGTTGAGCCTTTCTAAAATGCATATTTTTTGTTGCGCTGCCACGGCTATTGTTCATATAGTAGATAAATACCTGATTTGGAACAGAAGTCGGCAAAATTAGCATTGTGATTTTTATACTAACTCAATATGGGAAGTCCAACCTGCGTGAATGAGAAGGAATTTTACATAAATTATGTATTATTAGTTTATGACATTGTCATACATCAATTCGTGTAATATAAGCATATGCAAAAACATCTTTAAGCGTCAACATTGCCATAATAAAAAACAAGTGCAATTCAATAATATGTTAATGCATATTTAAGAAGAGTACATGTACATATCACTAAGAACCGAACATTGGACGCTTGCTTTCAAAAAATTAATGAAATGATTAGCATAGAGAACGCACATTAGCAGTATAGAGATAAAGAAACATTATCAGTATGAAAGTATTTGAATTTGGCATCCTTGGAAACGATAACCAAGAAGATATTTTTTTTAGGAAAGCTAGAGCTTTTTTATTTAATACAGGTAAGGACCTAATACAGCTCAATAAATGTTTATCCAGGATCCAATGGTCCGATATGTGGACGTACCCTGTAAAAAAATATCAATGTTAGTGTACCAGTGAAAGAAACAGAATATGTTAGGAAAATTGACAAATAACTCGAGACACTTGACACACAAAAAAGGAATCTAGCCGTGCAAATGCGCGGGCCACACCGCTAGTTAAACAATAAGGTGCATGTTTGTTGGTACTCAGCTATCATATAAACATGAGAAAGTACCAGAGTGGGGTATTAAGATACATCTATTTTACGAAGGATATGCATGATGGCCAAACTACTCTATGAATAGAGTAAAACTGAGTGCTAGGTGAATGGCTGAAGGTAGGCCCTCCATCACTATAAAATTGAGTAGACTATAATTAACATGAATGATGAAAGGATGGACTCCAGGTAAAGCTGGTAGGATCTCTGTATCCTTGCAAGAACGAGATGGCGAGCATATTATATAATAGAATTAGAAGAAAACTTTATTCTTTGTTTACTGTTGAGTTTCTACCCGATGTATTGAGTAAAGAAATGTCTTGCTCAAAGGAGTCAAAGTTTTCATGTGAGTTGGGCATGAAGAATGGTAGACAGAAATCAGAAGGTAATAAATTCACCAAAAGTGTAAGTTGAACGGTTCATAGCATGCATATTATTACGCACAAAAAAACATGGCATGCATATTATTTTATTTTTAGATTAATCCTTGATGATGCTATTAATTCACAAACAATCCTATTTTTGGTTGATATGTTGTACATAACAATCACTTGCTTGCAGATGGCTCAGTGAAAACTTTGACAGGTGATTTTTGCAAGAAACCTTAGAACTGCTGCTACTCGGCTTCCACCTATGCTTGAAACAACAACCAAAGCCTAGCTGCTTAGCTTACGCCTCAGTTCAATACAAAAGTACACATATTTATTTATATATTTCATCGCTTTGTCAGTTTTGCATATTTCAGATACTTAAAGATAATGATTCGTGGAACACATGACAATACAATTTCAGTAAAATCATCTTGGCAGATGTCAGGTATCGTTTACTTCTTGCCTCTTTTATTCTGTTTCCTAAATCAGAATGATCAGTTTAGCTTTTCGTAAATCATTATGACCTCTCACCCAGTTATATGGATTCCAGGTTCCTTAGATCGCCGCACGAGTCACTGTGGGTATCACCACCTCATACATCGCGGTCCCGCTGGTACACTAACAATATCAAATAATACAGTTGTATGTGTATGGCTTTTAAATACAAAAGCAATATCAAACAATAGAAGTCCAAGTTCACATAACCCAAATAGTATAAACGTCTATCCGTAGTACATAACAATCCAAAGGTACTAACAGTGAACATGAAAAATAAATATATAATAGCCTTTATAATTCTAGCCGCGCAAAGTTCTCTGCTCTAGATATAAGTTCACATGCACTCGATGAATTCACAGACTATACTGATGCTGGACTGGTGTCATGCGTTTCACTTCCCAAAAATGGAGCATGGATATCAGCAACATATTAATCTCTTTTTTCAGTCTCCGGTTAAGTCCGCATAGACCTACTGTTGTGATTGCTTCAGCTTTTCTATTGGCACACGACGAGGTAATATTTGTGGATGCATTTCTTATTGCTAGCGGTCCTTGTTAGCCTTAATGGCTTATTTAAAATTCTCAGGAATGACATGCATCTGAAAAGCCCTGAAAATAGTACTGCATTATTTCTCTATATTTTTTGCCTATATCTAGAGTTTACTTGGGATTTGTAGTTGTGACTTCTCAGTCTCGAATTAATCCACATTTTTTGCATGCGGGTTAAAGGATCGAACACTCATATTCTTGATCTCAAGCATCAAATAAAATATGGTACGTGTCTTATTTTTTGGGGTTAAATATAGTACTTACATATCCCCTATTCTTCCCCATTGATATGTGTAAATGAATTTTTAATGCTAGATTATATATGTGTCCGGACATTCCAGTCTCATACTTTCAGAGCACAACATTAGTATTGTGTGACGGTTGTATGCATGGCTGAGAGCTTTTATTGTGTGATTTACCATATAATGTGTCTTCAGTTTTATAGCACCCAATTGGTGAGAGCTGAAGAGGGCGTTTAATGTTCATTGCTGGATCAGATATATTGTAGAACTAAAATATAAGGATCAAGGTGGATCCCGGGTACTATCTGTCAATGAATTCCGTATATTTGTAGGCCGAAATGATATTAAGGAATTACCTTGAAAGTAATTTAGTTATATTACTCTCATATGCATGTGATTTTGAGAGATGGATTCTGTTGATTTCCACATGATAATGACATAGATGAGAGTAAGGTTTGTCAAAAATTTATACGATAAAGATAGATTTTATTAACTCTCTGTTTCATCAAAGTTATCACGTTATTCTGTTGTCCTCTATTCTCAGCTGCGCCGACGGTCTCGATGCCCTAGCAAGTAGAGCACCTACACATAGCTATGCTGTCTATTTTTACCCTGTGTTGGATTGATCGGTAAGTACGGAGAATCGCGCTTTCCGCGTGAGAAAACCCGCCCCGCCTTCATAGGCAACGGTCGCAAATTATTAACCGTTGCCGATATGTTGGTAACGGAGTTTCGTTCGACTCCGTGTGCGATATGTTCTTCAATGGCAACGGACATTTGTATACAACCGTTGGCGAGGTTGCGTATATAAAATTCCGTTCGATTCGCCCTTGTTCCTCCGCTCCAGCTTGTTTTTACTCCGCACTCGTGTCCTCCATGGCAAGAGCATGAGCTCGTCAGGGAGATCGAATGCGTCCTCCTCCTGCGCCGCCGGGCCAGGTCAGATCTGCCACTTGTGAAATGCGTTTGCTGCCGCTGTCGGAACGCGATTCGTCGAGTGTCGCGTTCGAATCTGAACCCAGGCTGAATCTAGTTCAAGTGTCCAAATCACAGGGTTAGTTCAACGCTTCGACCGGTTTTGATTGATTCTATTCTCTGTGTGATGCTGATTTGCCTCTGGATTCGATTTACCATTTGGCAGGGGAGGGGCGAAGAGTATTCTGGGAGCTGTGATTATTTTTTTTGGATTGAAGATTATGTTGAGATGCTGCTTGCTAATGGCGTCGAAGTGGAAGCTGCAGAGCTGGAAAATGTAGCCTTGATAGTCAAGAAGGCGAACATGGAGATGAAGCCACACATTGCAGCAGCTCTAGCTGGTTTGGCATGGAGCCCAACAAACACTTCGACTAAATCTGACCATGTTGTTACTGTGCGCAAGGAGCGACATAAAGGAACAGAAATAGCTCAGTTAAATGTTCTTGTGAGCATTGCTAGCATGATTTTGAGTGTTTGTGTGCTGCTGTTAGGTGCAAACTTGTATGCAGCAATGAAAATCAGTAGAATGTATTAGGTTCGTATGCAGCTATGCAAATCAGTACAATGTATTAGGTTCGTATGCACTTTGAAAATCAGTAGAATGTATTATGTTCGTATGCAGCTATGGAAATCAGTAGCACATAGTAGTTGTGAACTTGTATCCAATGAAAACGGTTATATAAAATGTCCGTTGCCAATTGGGTGCTTATAAATGTACTGGCGAAGCAAGCCCCATCAGTCTCATTCTCAATCCCTCACTGTCCATCTTTCAACCCCAGCCACCGCACATTGTAGCTTTTTACTCTCCTCACTCTCTCATGGCTTCCTCTGCCGGCGCTTCTAGATCTCGCCATCGCAGCCGCGGCTCTAGCGGCCGCAACGATCTAGCTGCATCTGTTCGTGATAGGGTAGATCTGGAGGCGGCTGTGATGCGGCAGGTGTGGGAGCGCGTCAGGCTGATCACCTCCGGTGATGCCCCGCGTCCTCTGGCCCACGCGGAGCGGATCCGCCGTCAACAGAGGCCGATCTGGAGGCCGCTGTCCACGATGGAGGAGGTGGCTGATCTGGAGGCGCCGTCCACGGAGGAGGAGGTGGCCGATCTGGAGGCGCCGTCCACGGTGGAGGAGGTGGCCGATCTGGAGGCGCCGTCCACGGAGGAGGAGGTGGCCGATCTGGAGGCGCCGTCCACGGTGGAGGAGGTGGCCGATCTGGAGGCGCCGTCCACGGAGGAAAAGGTGACCGATCTCGAGGCGCCGTCCACGGAGGAGGAGGTGGCCGATCTCGAGGCGCCGTCCACGGAGAAGAAAATACGAGGTCTAAATCGCTCAGCTCATGAACTAGTTCATCAATTGGTTTTATATAGAACTTGTCTAGTATATAGAACTTGTCTAGTATATAGAAAACTCGTCTAGTATGTTGCACTTTATTGTTTCTGTCTAGTTTTCTAGTCTAGCATAGAAAACTTGTCTAGTATATAGAAAACTTGTCTAGTATCTTGCACTATTTTAAAGTCTAGTAGGGTGAATTAATTTCAACTCTTTGTAGTACTATCGATGATGAATAGATCCAGTCACAACCTTTTGTCAATGTGCTAATCCTCGTTATTGTTTTGTGTAGCTAGTGTATGAAGTAATAGTATTTCGGTGACACTGTATAAAAAATGGTGAGGCTCTTGAAGGAAACATCACCTTCAAGTTAGGCCTCCAAATCGTTTGATCGGACTGCAAGCACACGGATATAGGTGCTTAAAGGTGTGAACTATTTTCACATTAAATTATATCTATGTCATGTAGCATCATATTTTGGCTCTTCTCTAACTATCAATCCATGTATTTTTATCGAGAAGCACCAAGCTGTTCCGAACAAACTTTAAATGTGCTACTTATAAAGTGGGATCATATCCGTGAACCGTCGCTGTTGTGACGTTATTATATTTCGGCGACGCCGTCCAAGATGGAGCAAGCCTCAGTACGAAGAATTTGGCAATTTGGCTTGGTGTAGTTTCTGTTTTTTCAGTTTCTCCGGCTATTTTGTGGATGTGTGTTTAGGGAGCAAAGCTTAGCTGCAGTTTAGGGAGGCATGAGAATGATAGGATTAGCGAAGCATGTGTAACTCATCTTTTGATGCTATGTAATGGTGACAATCTATTATATAATTAAAGTACAAGATAACCAATGGTTAGGATTAACCAACTTAAAATAACGGCTGAGATTTTACGAGAAAGAAGATACGGAAAGAAGAGACGTACGCGGAGCCACGGTCCGATCAAGGCATCGTATGATAGAAGGGAACTTTTAATAGAGGTCTCTAGGTTAAGAAAAGAGTCCGCAACAAATAGGCAACCGATTTGTTTTTGCTTGCACGAAGATTTCTTTCGCCAAACTGCAGGACGGCACACCGGCCGGTGACGGAGACCTAAATCTCGATTCCAGATTTATTAGCTGCGTTTCATCGCCATGCATGAAGCAGCATGCCTGCATGCAAAAGGCTCATCAATTAACTGCAGGTTCATGCATTCACCGACCAGATTTTCCATCCAGTTGATTTATGGAGCTGCCGACGCTGACGAACGTACTCCTGCCCATTGATCTCAGGTTTATTATCTTCTACATTAATCTGCCGATTGATTATTGAGCTACCGATGCCGACGAAGCCGGATCAATAGTAATCCTACTTACTCCTGCTCATTGGTCTCAGATTTATTACTTCTACATTAATCTGCCCGTTCACTATGAAACTAATTTGAAGAATCTGAACTAATCGATCCAGTGATAATTGTTTCCTCTATGATAGAAGTAACATATGTGTCGTGTTCCCCCGGAAAGGACGACAGCAAACCTCATCAGGCCCTGATTTTTATCGCCATAGCTGGTGGCCATCTCTCACACCGCGTTCCTGTCCCTGATTTCACCTGAACAAGAGATGAGCATGGCCGATGGAGATAAGTTACATGCCAGACCGGAAGGTAGCTGGACCAGCAAACATGCCCCACTAGCTGCCCGACATGAACCTAGCTGTAGCCGACTTGGACAAGAACGAAGCTACGTTAATTTCCACCTTTCTATATCCAGCCATCTATTCCTTTAAAAAAAATTAGCCAAGCAGCCGCCTCCGAGGTCGACGAATAGAGAGCTCTGGTCCTGATTGATCGTTGTTGATGCAAGATGATGGAAGCAATTTATACAGATTTATTTCACTGGCTGCATTAGGAGTTACTTCTTTTGGATGACACAAGATATATTCGCTGATATTATGCTGAGACATACACATGGGCCAATAGTTTTTATCCAGACAAACAGTTTTTCCAGCTTCTCATTTTCCTTCTATCGGTACCAAACTAACTGCAACAGTAGCATTGTAGCAATACTCAGTAGTTGTTATTTTTGTTGTTTGGTCCTTTCATTTATATTATGGATTTTGTGAAGAATATATAAATCTTGATGGAGCCCAGGAGATCAATGATCAAGTACTGTTGCTTCTTTGCTTATAGTCATTGGAAGTTTGGAACGGAATCTCTTCCATCAAGGTATAAAACTAGGCATTACAGTAACCAATGTGAGATTTTATTTTCAAATGTTTTTTTATGAACCATGTTGAATTACAGTGTTTTTGTGATCTGACCTATTTAATTTATTTCTTAATTAAGGTACTCACTGGATGTAAGTTTCGGTCACTCTGAAGATAGAAAGTGTCATGTAAAAAATGTATCACTGAGGTAAGACGATGAGAGTAATCTCCAAATACTGATATCATTTTTTGCACATTCAGAGATTGTTTTGGAGCTGCAAAGTTCCCATTAGTAATTAGGTATTCATAGATTTTTATTACGTCCATCTTAAAGGACACAATTAGTAAATGTGTACTACTCCTTCAGTTGTCAGGAGATCATCCATTGCAACAAAGTGAGACCGATAGGGAAATTCACCATCGCCATATTTGCTACCATATCACTTCTCAATGTATACTGGGTTGTGGTTCTCTAAATGGTTGAAGATCGGACGTATTTACAAACAACGATTTAGAGGTGACTACTGCTATACTTCTGCAATTCGCGTTCCTGTATGCACATTAATGTCTCTCTCTCTCTCTTACAGTTAGATGACATGGATGGATTAATTTTAATGCACTGATGAGGCTGCCTTCAAGAAAAAACATGCTCATGGTGCGAAAGATGTTTTGTAGGTAATTAATATCCCTCTAATATCATCTACGGCAGATGTTTTCAGTTTCATCTGTTAAATTTTATTTTGGCTCCCATGCCAAGATTCTCGGTATATCAATTACCACCATCAACCTAAGCATCAATAAAGCACTACAAGGGTGGTCATTACATGCAACTATCGTACGAGGAGTATCCATGATCATGACTTTGTCCTTCTGCAGCTGAAACTTTGATAGTTTCCTGATGCCGTTGAGAATTTTTCATCACTAAGCAGATACTTCTCTGTAATCTGCATGTAGACTTCCAATTTTTTTGTTCACGTTTTCAGTGCTTTTGAAATTTGTCGATCTAGGGAAAGTTTGATCCAGTTTGAGAATAGACAGTAGATTACCAAAGTTTATAAGAAAATGCAGCTGGTTGGCTTCATGATGCATCATTTACTACATGGTAATTGAAATATGTTTGGCACAACAAAAAGTAAATTAGCCATAAAGCATTAAATTTGGACTTACCCTTTGCTTATCAAATGAAACAATTTTAGGCACCAAGCTAATGCAAATAAACAGAAAGCGCCAATAACAATACAATATTTTGGCCTGGCAGGTAATCACTCAGTTAAATGAAATTAAATACATACGCAAAGCATAGATGCATGCAAATGGGCACGTTGTACTGGCTGTGCCTGGAATATACTGTTTACCTATATAGCCCCACACCGCCAAGGATTAAACAATATGATGGCAAACACGACCATACAGCACGACCTGACATCAAGAAGAATATCAAATTTTGGAACTGCAAGGTAGCAGAAATACTGAAATTAAAGATATACTTAGTATGGATCTGCAAGCAATTATTCAACTCATTTTAAATAGAGAAGAAATCGAATCTACCATGTGGGAATGCCCCATATTCAGTTAAGAGTGCATCTCTTTTTTTCCTTCAGGGACGATGCATGGTATTGATGTCAATGATATAGAGTTACGGTGGAAGATATGTTTCTTTCTCTCATATGCTTGCTAGCTTGATTTATTGCTTCAATACGGAGTACATAATTTAAATGCAGGAGTTGACAAGCTGGATATTCTTGCGTTCTGATTTCTCACAATCATATTTCAGATCAATATTCTGTGCTGGTCACATGCTACGTCTCCCTCGCCAGCGGCCGATCCAGTTCAAGGACCAAGTATGGCCAGTAACCATGACGCATCCTCTATCGTCAAATTCCGACTGCCGTCGTAGCCGACAAGGAGATAGAACTCTGCTCTTGGCCGCTGATCCTTTGCTTATGCTAATCTCTTCATGCAAAGTTAAGATAAAGATCTGCTTTCACATTTTTTAATATGATGTTTGATGTTATAAACACGTGTTGTGTGCCCTGGCTATTTAATTTACCTCTTGATCAAGATGTGTTCCTCGGTCGAGCTTTTGGTCCATCTGAGGGTACAAACGTTAACTAATCTTCATATATCCTTGAGGCACGACGACAAGACGAATCTCCCAGATTGATTACATTGTTTGCACAGTTATGTTTTAATGACATGCAATCAATATCTGAACTTTTACAGCAAGGGAACATGGACAAGATAAGAACAATGTTCATGCGTCGTTGATCCGTGGGAAAACTGAATTAATGAACAACGTTAGAGCATATGGTCAACTGGATCAACAAAGTTTCATCATCATTGTTTAGTTCACACGTTAGCTTACTTAGCTTCATCGGTCGACGGTTGTTTTGTAAAGCCAACTGGTGCAGCAGGCTCTCTCCGATGAAAAGATAAAATATATATGACATCACGAAGCTTTTTCCATTACAGAAGCGAGACAAGTAGTGGTACTTGCATTCCTTTTTCAAAGGTGGATTATAAGTAGTGGTGTAATTTGACTGATGTTTCTAATACTTAAAAATAATGCACAAGTAGAATAAGGTTACTCCGATATGGCGAGTGATACATTGAATGGGTGAAAACAAGAGATAGGTGTGACGAAAAGTTTTAGATTTAATTCTTTGCAAATATAGTTTCAATATAAAAAATGTGTGCCGAGATAGACTTTGAGAGACCAAGAGGAGTGAAAATTAAAATGTACAAATTACTAGAACATATTCTGCTCCTGGCATCACTAGCGAACCTCAATGAGCCCGCCTTCAGGTATCACAAGCCAAATCCTCACAGTCTTCGACAATTTTATCAATCAAATCATTTATATTTCTTCAAGAGTTACTTTTGGATATAAGTTTTTCATTGGTAACATATCTAAATAATATCACAAAAAAAAATTGGCGAGTAAAAACATAAGGCCAACAATATAAAAATATGGGAATCTAAAATCATTCTAGCCGCGCAAATGAGCGGGCACCCAGCTAGTTGTTATATAAGTTATGAACGGTTTTGCTAGCAACATTGTGCTTCTGCTGTGATATTTTGAATGTCAATTGGCAACTGTGTAGCTGCTGTAGGCTTATGAAAAAACCTCAATGCAAACGAGCAAAACAGAATCTCCGTTTCTGATGTCCAGATACATCGACAACGGAGACTGGATGGCAACCGTAGCCAAAATCAAGCCTCATCGGTGACGGTTTTTCGTGTCTGTTGCCGATGAGAGCCTTCACATCAGTGACAGGGTCGTGGACACAGACCCTTTCTCCGTTGCCGAAGGGGTTTTTGGCCGTTTCCGATGTGTCGTTCTGTACTAGTGGGTTTCAATGGGAATGGCGGTCCGGAGCATCAGAATCTCAGCAAATCCTAGGTAGCTAGGACCGTAATATATGGGTACGAGTGTGTGATCGTACATTGGAAATGACAACATTGATCCAACTCCTAGGTGTACCCATTTCACAAATGACACTTAACCTACACGCAAATTTTGCACTAACACATCTACCACTTCGGGGGCAACCCAGATGGAATCATGTGATAACATGGTCTCAACTTTGGTTTTAAATGGTCATATGGCCTACCATAACACAATCAAGTTGAAAAGTCAATTGGTCTAACCCCTCTTGAGGCCCCTTAAGGGCGGTAGAGGATACAAATTGAGCGGGCCGGGTCAACTGTCTAGGATTTCAACCGAAATGGGTCAACAAATGTGTATGAAATACATCTTGTCATTGACAAGACCAAGTTAGATGAGTGATATAATACGTATAGAAGAGTAATGTGATGTTGAATTTGCCAACCCCGCTCCCCCGCTTCATACACTCACTTATATGCACTTAATTAGGTAACTAGATTACCGGGGAACCCCATCGGTTCTATACTTGTCGGATTTTTGTGATAATTAACGTTGTCTCATATTTGGTTTTCCTAGTTAGCGAATAATTTTTTTCCTCGAAAGTTTAGGTCAATAATTTATAGACTTATTCGCATGGTACTGTAATACTAACTTCATTAAATGGTCAATTTGTTTAAGCCATCCATCATGTGTCCGACGGCCAGAAATATTTCTCACCGCGTGCCCACCTAAAATTATCATTGAAACTTTGCCGCCTTCTTCTGCGGGCACAAAATTTCGAACCAAAATTCCCTGCCTATACCCCCTCGCCAAGACGTTCCCTACTCGAATGCCCGCATTCCCCTCCTCCCTCCCTCCCGGTCCCAAAGTTCCCATCCTTTCCACCCAAACCCTAGCTCACCGTGTAGCTGGTTCTCCTGGTCTTCCACCTCACCATGTAGCTCGCCATCTAGGTCATCCACCTCGCCGTCAAGGTCGCCGGCAAGATATGCTACCTCGACTTCCAGGTTGCCGCCAAGATATACCTCCTCGTCTTCAAGGTCGCCGGCAAGATCTGCTACCTCGACTTCCAGGTTGCCGCCAAGATATACCTCCTCGTCTTCAAGGTCGCCGGCAAGATCTGCTACCTCGACTTCCAGGTTGCCGCCAAGATCTACCTCCTCGTCTTCAAGCTCGCCGGCAGGAACTGCCACCTCGACTTCTAGGTTGCCGCCAAGATCTGCCACCTCGACTTCCAGGTTGCCGCCAAGATCTACCTCCTCGCCGTCAAGCTCGCCGACAAGAACTGCCACCTCAACTTTGAGGTTGCCGCCAAGATCTACCTCCTCGCCGTCAACCTCGCCCTCAAGATCTGCCTCCTCACCGTCCAGCTCGCAGGTTGTCCATCACCGTCAATGCTTCCCCGCACGCGACGAGTAACGGTTCCTGCCAAGAACAGCCATAAGACAAAGTTCCTAAAGCCCGGATGCATTCTTGACATAATTATTTCCGTTTGTTTGATGCTTGTTTCGTGTCCATGTTTGTTTAATTACATGTTCGATGCTTCTGTTTGATCAGTTCCTATGGTCAAAGTTTGTTTATTTTCCAGCTAGTATGTCGCTTAAGATCAGTTTTGCGATCCTTTCAGTATTAGGTCCACATATTAGATTACTCAAATAAATCTTTTAAATCATCAGTACTAAAAAATAATAATACTAGTCATCTATTTTATAACAGAAAATACACCACACGGAAGCACCCCGGAAGTGAGTAGCTTACTTTGTTGCTGTAGTAGGTTCTTAGCATGTGTTATGTTTGTACCTAACAACTTTCAGCTCTCTATTCATGTTAGAACCACAATGAGTTCTTATGGTCAAAGTTTTCTTATTTTCTAGCATGTATGTCGCTTAAGATCAGTTTTGCGATCCTATCAGTCTTAGTTCCACATAATAGATTACTCATATCCGTCTGTTACATCATCACTACTAAAGAACAATCAATACCAGTCATATATTTTAGAATATAAATTATACCCCATGGAAGAAACCCGGAAGTGAGTAGCGTACTTTGTAGATGTAGTATGTTCTTACCAAGTGTTATGTTTGTACCTAACTTTGAGATCTTTATCCATGTTAGAACCACAAACAAAACCTGGTGAAGTTCGCAATCGCAAGCGCGTCATGCAAAAATAGTTGATGGCACAACACCTGAGACTCTGGTAGTAAAGAGAAAGATCAAACCGACTCCTCCAGCAGTACCTGCAGCCGCTACACCACGACTATTAAGGTCTGCAACTTGCAAAGCCTTGCAGGTAGTTGCCCATGACTAGCTGGAAACTGCCCAACGGAAGGAGACAACTAGCCTCCACCAGGAGGCAGCCGCCCAATGCGAACAGGCACCTCCCCATGACAAAATTCCAGGTCTGGAAAGGGGCACGAAGTTCAGACTTGTTATTCCTCCGGGAAGGACAGTGCCAGTGGACCCAAAGATTGCTTCCATCTATACTACAGCTTGTTCATTAGTTGTGAATGATGTTGTCCCTATCTTCCCCCATTGGAAAGATTACAAGGAAAGACCTGACATATTTTCTAGGTTTGTCAAACACGTGAGCATAAGTTTTGTAACCCAACTTTCCAGTTCTATCCATTGCTGTTCATAAAAGTGAAGAATACTCTTTCTTTTGTTTCAAGTAAAATTTGATTTGGACCTGGACGACTTCTGGATTAATGGCTCTCTTCTTATGAATCTCAGGAACCGTACAAGACAAAGATGCCATTACCTGAAGAGAAGATATTTTGACCATGTTGGAGACAAGGCTTTGGTTGTACGAACACCTCCTCATGTAGTAAGTCACATGAGCGAAGAACAGTGGGGCAAGTTAGTCGAGAAATGGTCCACACCCGAGAATGAGGTCGTGTCTTTGTTCACTGAACCTTGCCACTGATTCAATCCTATATTCTGGATTTAACCTCACCTGTTCATACTCTTTGTGCAGATAGCCTGTAAGAAAGCCACCTGTAGCAGACAGAATGTCATGTTCCCTCATGCTACAGGATCTCGTAGCTACGAGGTTGGCTGCGACAGGGGGAAAGATGTTTTTGAATTGTTCAAAGATACGCACAAAACCAGGCGTGGATTCAGTTCGCATGTGAAAATAGCAATTGTAAGTACCTGATAATTTTGTACATCTCTGGAAGTTACAATTAACCTCATTAGAATCTGATTGGTACCTTTTCCGGTATTCCTTTGTGACTTATGCTGCAAACTCAGCCATTTCACCTATGCTTGTCATCTGATAGTTCATGTACATGCGTGCTTACTTGCTTGTCATTTGCTAGTTCATATATCCTTGTGATATGCTATCTTCAGCTATGTTCCTTACTTGCTTCTCGTCTGTTATTTTCAGTTATGTTCCATACATGCCTGTCATCTATCCTAGTTTAGCTGTTGTTGCATCTATGATTGTACATGCAGATCCCTTGTTATTTCGCATCACCAGATATATATGTATGTTCAAATCTGCATTGTACCCTTGTCATTTCATAATGGTTTCCTACTACGCTTGTCGTCTGCTAGTCATGTACATGCGTAGGAAAAATCTATGTTCTGTACAAGCTTGTTGTCTGGTACTCTCTCCTTTCCAAATTGTAACCCTTTCTAGCCATTTTCTGCACACATATATCTAGACATGTTTAGTGCAAGGTTCACATGAATCTTGCACTAAAGCATGTATATATACATGTGTGCAGAAAATAGCTAGAAAGGTTTACAATTTGGTAAGGAGGGAGTATGTTTCATCCATGTTCCTTAAATGCTTATCATCTGGTATTTAGATCAGTGTACCTTACAAGCTAAACACTAGTTCAGCTGTTATTTCATCTTATGCTTGTACATGCTTTATAGGCTGAAATGGAATTTAGGATGGAACCATCTACTTCAGCGGATGACACTGTCAAGGAACCTCTTTCTGCTGCTGAAGATGTCGCTGCCATGCTGTGTAGGGGCAATCGAAAGGCTAATTTCCTAAAAAACATAGGTGTTGTGATACCAAGCCATAAAAGTGTGCCAAAGTTTCAGCTTCAGCTTCAGCTTGATTCTGAGAAAAAAGGAGGCAGGAACTGGAGTCTATCGTTGATGAGTACAAGAAGGCGAAGGAACATGCTGACGCAGACAAGATCAAGTATGATCAAGACTTGAACCGTGTGATCAAGGATCAAGAATCGTGCAATGCACTTATCAAGCGGATGTTGGCTAAACTCGCTGCTTCTTGAAAACCTCTACAAACTCGTGGCTTTTTGGTAAGTCTGTGAGGCTTTTTAGTGCCCTTCGTGAGTCTCAAACTGCATGTTGCTGGTGGCCTTTGAGAGGCCGAAAACTGTATGTTGCCACTGCTGGTCAACCACATGTTGTCTGGTGAACTGTAGAACGTGGCCTTTGTAGCCTATGCTGGTAGCAAGGCTGAGACCTATAATTCAGAATTTCTGTATTTTCTGCATGTTTTGTGTTTGCCCTGCCGGGAATACTATTAGAATTTTACATGCGTTTCAGATCGCGAAAATTATCGTTCAAACCTCGTCCCAAAAGAAATGTCGCGTGCATTAACGTCACATCCTACGCGAGACGAAAAATTTTGTCGTCGTCAAATGACACATGGTCAAATACGCTGAACGCACGTGGCAACTACTGATTGCATGGCAACGCTGACGGATAATTAATGTCGAGCCATTGGATGACGTCATAACGCGATATTACGACGAAAAAAAACTGTCGCGGAACTTCCACGTGTCGCTTTGTGGACATCCCGTCACTAGTACAGAACGACACATCCGATACCCCTCCATGGAAATGGCACGAGTTAGGCGACGGAGAATCGCGCTTTCCACATGAGAAAACCCGCCCCTCCAAGCAAGCTGTCCCGCGTCCCGCCTTCATAGGCAACGGTCGCGAATTATTAACCGTTGCCGATATGTTGGTAACGGAGTTTCTTTCGACTCCGTGTGCGATATGTTCTTCAATGGCATCGGACATTTGTATACAACCGTTGGCGAGGTTGCGTATATAAAATTCCTTTTTAGCACTATCTTGGATATTATAAAAGACTGTCGATTCGCCCTTGTTCCTCCGCTCCAGCTTGTTTTTACTACGCACTCGTGTCCATGGCCAAGAGCATGAGCTCGTCAGGGAGATCGAATGCGTCCTCCTCCTGCGCCACCGGGGCGGGGTCAGATCTGCCGATAGTGAAGTGCGTTTGCTGCCGTTGTCGGAACGCGATTCGTCGAGTGTCGCGTTCGGATCTGAACCCAGGCCAGATCTACTTCAAGTGTCCAAATCACAGGGTTAGTTCGACGCTTCGACCAGTTTTGATTGATTCTATTCTATGTGTGATGCTGATTTGCCTCTGGATTTGATTTACCATTTGGCAGGGGAGGGGCGAAGAGTATTCTGGGAGCTGTGATTATTATTTTTTGGATTGAAGATTATGTTGAGATGCTGCTTGCTAATGGCGTCGAAGTGGAAGCTGCAGAGCTGGAAAATGTAGCCTTGATAGTCAAGAAGGCAAACATGGAGATGAAGCCGCACACTGCAGCAGCTCTAGCTGGTTTGGCATGGAGCCCAACAAACACTTCGACTAAATCTGACCATGTTGTTGCTGTGCACAAGGAGCGGCATAAAGGAACAGAAATAGCTCAGTTAAATGTTCTTGTGAGCATTGCTAGAATGATTTTGTGTGTTTGTGTGCTGTTGTTAGGTGTGAACTTGTATGCATCAATGAAAATCAGTAGAATGTATTAGGTTCGTATGCAGCTATGCAAATCAGTACAATGTATTAGGTTCGTATGCACTTTGAAAATCAGTAGAATGTATTATGTTCGTATGCAGCTACGGAAATCAGTAGCACATCGTAGTTGTGAACTTGTATCCAATGGAAACGGTTATATAAAATGTCCGTTGCCGATTGGTGCTTATAAATGTACTGGCGAAGCAAGCCCCATCAGTCTCATTCTCAATCCCTCACTGTCCATATTTCAACCCTAGCCGCCGCACATTGTAGCTTTTTACTCTCCTCACTCTCTCATGGCTTCCTCTGCCGGCGCTTCTAGATCTCGCCATCGCAGCCGCGGCTCTAGCGGCCGCACCGATCTAGCTGCATCTATTCATGATAGGGCAGATCTGGAGGCGGCTGTCATGCGGCAGGTGTGGGGGCGCGTCAGGCTGATCACCTCCGGTGATGCCCCGCGTCCTCTGGGCCACGCGGAGCTGGATCAGATCATTCATCGGGTGGTGATGCGGCAGTTGTGGCGGATCCGCCGTCAACGGAGGCCGATCTGGAGGCCGCCGTCCACGGAGGAGGAGGTGGCCGATCTGGAGGCGCCGTCCACGGTGGAGTAGGTGGCCGATCTGGAGGCGCCATCCACGGTGGAGGAGGTGGCCGATCTGGAGGCGCCGTCCACGGTGGAGGAGGTGGCCGATCTGGAGGCGCCGTCCACGGTGGAGGAGGTGGCCGATCTCGAGGCGCCGTCCACGGAGAAGAAAATACGAGGTCTAAATCGCTCAGCTCATGGACTAGTTCATCAATTGATTTTATATAGAACTTGTCTAGTATATATAACTTGTCTAGTATATAGAAAACTCGTCTAGTATGTTGCACTTTATTGTTTCTGTCTAGTTTTCTAGTCTAGCATAGAAAACTTGTCTAGTATATAGAAAACTTGTCTAATATCTTGCAATATTTTAAAGTCTAGTAGGGTGAATTAATTTCAACTCTTTGTAGTACTACCGATGATGAATAGATCTAGTCACAACTTTTTGTCAATGTGCTAATCCTCGTTAATGTTTTGTATAGCTAGTGTATGAAGTAATTGTATTTCGGCGACACTGTATAAAAAATGGTGAGGCTCTTGAAGGAAACATCACCTTCAAGTTATGCCTCCAAATCGTTTGATCGGACTGCAAGCACACGGATATAGGCGCTTAAAGGTGTGAACTGTTTTCACATTAAATTACATCTATGTCATGTAGCATCATATTTTGGCTCTTCTCTAACTATCAATCCATGTATTTTTATCCAGAAGCACAAAGCTTATCCGAACAAACTTTAATTGTGCTACTTATAAAGTGGGATTATATTTCGGCGACACCGTCCAAGATGGAGCAAGCCTCAGTACGAAGTATTTGGCAATTTGGCTTGGTGTAGTTTCTGTTTTTTCAGTTTCTCTGGCTAGTTTGTGGATGTCTGTTTAGGGAACAAGCCTTAGCTGCAGTTTAGGGAGGCATGAGAATGATAGGATTAGCGAAGCATGTTTAACTCATCTTTTGATGCTATGTAACGGTGACAATTGTTATATAAGTTATGAACTGTTTTGCTAGCAACTTTGTGCTTCTGCTGTGATATTTTGAATGTCAATTGACAACTGTATTGCTGCTATAGGCTTATGAAAAAACCTCAATGCAAATGAGCAAAACAGAATCTCCGTTTCTGATGTCCAGATACATCGGCAACGGAGACTGGATGGCAACCGTAGCCAAAATCAAGCCTCATCGGTGACGGTTTTTTGTGTCCGTTGCCGATGAGAGCCTTCACATCAGTGACAGGGTCGTGGACATGGACCATTTCTCCATTGCTGAAGGGGTTTTTGGCCCATTTCCGATGTGTCGTTCTGTACTTGTGCGTGTGGCGCTCACTCATTCGTTCTCATCAGCGACGACCGCGAAAAACGTCGCATCGGTCTTTGACGTCATCATATGTCTCGACGTTACGATTTCGTCGCAATATACGTGACATCATCTAACGGCGATGATGGCCGTCTGCCACGTGGAACACTTCGGTGACGATAAAAAAACGTCGCGGCGTGTTGGGCCGCATGATGGGCCGGACCGACACACAAGACGATTATATAAACGTCGTGGATCCCTCGCGACGTTCAGAGGTTCACCGGATCGTCGTAGAATCGTCTATGACTAGCGGTACCTGACTTTTTTATATCGTCCTGTGAATCATCGAGGATTGCACATCCCGACGTTTTGGAGCATGATCACCACGTTATGGAATCGTCCGGATGGTGGAATTTTTTGTAGTGACAATGATCTACAAGAATGAGTATGTATTTTTCAATATCCATCTACCACCTGTAGCATTTTCTGTCTCCCACCAAACATCAATCAATTTATTTCAACACAAAACTCTCCAAATAATTTATTAATGAAACAAGAGAGTACTTCTCTTCAAGAACTAACAGCTCTCAACAAGAGATGCATGAAAAACATGAGCTAAAAGAATTGCAGTAGCTAGTCAAGAATACTCAACAAATATAAGTGAAGAATACGAGTATTCATATGAAAAAGCAGAGCGTGTCTCTCTCCCACACAAGAATGCTAGGATCCAATTTATTCAGAAAATGAAAATAACAAAGCAAAAATAAAAGCACACAGACGCTCCAAGTAAAGCACATAAGATGTGAAAGAATTAAAATATAGTTTCACTAGAGATGACCTGATAAGTTGTCGATGAAGAAGGGGATGCCTTGGGCATCCCCAAGCTTAGACGCTTGAGTCTTCTTAAATATGCTTGGGTGACCCATGGGGGCATCCCCAAGCTTAGGCTTTTCACTCTTCTTGATCATATTATATCATTCTCCTCTCTTGATCCTTGAAAACTTTCTTCACACCAAACTCAGAGTAATTCTTATTAGAGGGTTAGTGCATAATCAGAAATTCACAAGTTCTGTAAGGACACAATCATCACCAATACTTCTGGACATTAGCTACAGCCACTGATGTGTTGTGGAGCAAAGAAAACCACTAAAACAAAGTAAAAGAGAAAATGCAAAATAAAAGGCAGAATCTGTCAAAAACAGAACAGTCCGTAAAGACCAATTTTTTCGAGGCACTTAAGTTTCTCAGTTCAGAAAAGTCAAAACTAATGAAAGTTGCGTACATATCTGAGGATCACGCGTGAATGTTTTCAGAATTTTTCAATTTTCTGGAGTGTATACAGCTCAAAACGGTGGACAGAAAAAATATGTCCCTTGATAACCCCCAAGAGCAAGGGATCACTGTAGCACTATTCGGTAAGTATTTGAGTGTCGAACCCACGAGGAGCTGAAGGTAAACTATCTATTCTCTAAAGCCCTATAACCCTCTTATATGGCCTTTTATGCAAAGCAAAAAAATTGAATATGGAAGGAACTAACTAATGGAAGCAAGTGATGTGGAATGGGTTTATCTAGTAACAAGTTTCTTAGAGCAAATTTCTCTCAGCAGTTTTCTCAAGAAAGTTTCTCAAAGTAGCAAGTAGCAAAGATCTCAAGTAGCAAATATCTCAAGGGAGCAAATGTTCTGGCAATTGTTATTTCATTCGTGTGGTTGTCACAATTAGTGAAGCACATGTTTCAGTCTTAATTGTTTCTTCTAGGAGGGAGCCATAAATAGGTGTAGCCAAGTAAATGAGCAAATTACACAACTCTTATGATGGATCTCATGGCCAAATAAATGTGCAGCACAAAACTTATTAAGACATAATTGTCCCACCATAGCCTTAAGTTCTAGGGCCCCCCATATATATCCCCTATAAAGTAACTTCAAGTCTCAGACCACGGTTTCTCTCTACTCCGACCCGTCCTACTCAATCCATTACACTACGGTGATCACCTTACATGCATTCCCCAACATATGAGTGCACTCATACATTGTACATCAAGACAATCATAAAAGATAACAAAACTTGTATGCAACCAATCAACGAACAATTTCACTATTGCCATGAACAAATCACTTCTCAAACATAGATGGGGAGACACAATAGATCAAGGGAAAAGTATATTGCATCATACATCATGTTTGCCAAGATTTTACAGTGGGGAGATAGAAATGATCTTGCCGTAGATGTTGATGATGAACACGCCGGAGGGGGGTGGAGCCCTCCGGAGGTGATTCCGGCAGCGTTTCTCCCCTCTGATCTTCTCCGGCGGCAGCCTTCTGACTCTCTGTTTTGTGGTTTTCTGTTTCTCCGCCGCCTGCCCTCGAAACTCCTTGGGGGACTATTTTTAAAGGCGTTTTTAGGTCACGAATAGGTCGGTGGAGCAAAGATCGACGGCAGTGGAGCTCTGAGGCCCAAAAGAGGTGGGCCCACGTGCCCAGGTACAGTGGCCGCGTGGGACACTCTCATTTCCAGCATGTTGGGTTTCTGGTCTTCATTTTAAGCCCATTGCGTTCGTCTCGAAAATTCTGAACCGTGCTCTTTGGCCTTGCCCTTTTTGGAGTCCCGAAGCTCCCGGAAAGTCTGAAACACTAAAAAAGACGTTTTCTGGAAAACATGGTTAATTCCAGATAAATGGAAAAACTATGAAATATTCTCAAAATCAATATAAAACATTGATATAACCCTTATATGATGCAAATATGATTGGAATATAAGTAAAATAATGCAAAGTTCATGTATGCATTTTACATGCATCAACATCCCCAAGCTTAACCAATACTCGTCCTCGAGTATGAAGGTGATAAAACTAACATGGACTTTGCAATATAGCACTAACAATGGATATCAAAGGTGATTGCTACTGCTACATAGAGTAAAATGATTCATTCTTCAAAGGAGTAGCAATATGCAAGATAGTTTATGAAGTGATATCAAGTATTCAAGCAAGGATGTTCAATGATAGTTCACAAAGTGTAACATAGAGATAGTAACATGGACCACATGTATGCATAATGATAAGTAAGAACATCCTACATTGGTCATAGAGTGTAGATGAAAATCTGAATATAAAAGGTGGACACTTTGGAAAGATGTATATGTGAGTAGAGGTAAAGCATGCATAAGTTTCATCTAACTTCCAAACTCTTCTACTTAAGTTAATGATTGCAATGTGGAATTCTTGGTGTCAAGATCTCATTACCCCTATCATAGCATCTTGAATGATTAAAGTTTAATGTGAAAGCAAATATGAGTAGTGAGCTTGACAAAGTAAATGTTAGGTGTCTCATGCCCGTTGAATACAAGTACCTACACCATGAGTTACTCAACTTTGGAAACAAAGCAAGTTCAAGTTATATATCATTGTAAGTAATAATAGTATCATCAAGAGCATCAACTGGGTACCTCTTGTCCCAGGATATGGAACAAGCCCATATCAAAATGACAAGACAAACAAACAAGATGAAAACCTCAACACCCTCTTTATTTACCATTGGAATAGCTTTTTATTATAAGGTGCATCACAGACGGTTCACCATAGCATGTAAGTAAATTTCCACCATGAATGATGCATGGCTTAGATTAGCGGCCCAGGCGTCTCTCTAACCATTTATACAAACTCATTTAAACTACTTCATTTCCACCTCATTTCACCATGATATGCATCCATAAACAAAAGTACATGATATCAACTAAATGAGATGAAGGAGCATGTTGAAAGCTTTGCATGTGACAGCACATATGGGCTAACTCCCAACCTCGCACATTTATCAAGCCACTAGCATCATAATCTTAATCACAATGGGTCATGTTTTATTTATGCAATAAAAGTAAAGTGTGCATCAAGTTTGTGAGAGCTATATAACCAACTTTTCCCTGACAATCAATAACATAAACATTTTCATTCAGAGGTATAGATAACACAAATATCATGATATACATACTCGGAATAGCATAAAGCCATTAGGTAGATATGGTGGACTCACTGGAATAACTTTGGTTGAAGGTGTTGGAAACAAGTTTTTACTTGTTGGAGTTTTTGGGCTAGCAAGAGGGAGAAAGTTGACCATCTAGATGCATGCATGAGTGTCCATAGAACTAACTAATCCGTGTTAAACAAAGTAAAATAACTTTCAACATCAAAACATGAATACGTGATAGCTCTTGATAAACATTTGCAAATTATTACTCATAAACAAGCTCATGAATCATGCAACTATATGTATCATTAAAAATCAACTCAAACATCACTTTCCCAATACAATAAAAGCATCCAACATATTTCAACCCATATTTCCAGTAGCTCTTCTCATATAAATGATAGTGTGGTGGTCTCACAAAATAACAATCAAACCAAAAACAAACAAAAAGACGCTCCAAGTTTATGCGATAAAGTGTTTCGATCGAAAAACAGAAGTTAGACGTGTGCAAACCGAGAGTGTTTAGGTCCAGTTGGGTTGTCTTCACATCCCCAAGCTTATGGTCTTCACCATCCTTGGATAGCTCTTGGTGCATCTCCTCCAATCCCTGTGAAAAAACTTCAAAACACCGTTTCTCCCATTTTCTTTTCTGTGGGGTGCATTAGTAGTGATAAACAAATAGGTTTCTTGCTGCATATAATCCTCAAACAAATCATAATAAGAATGTCAAGAAAGTATATAATGTTGTATGCCTACTGATAAACTCAGTTGAATCAAAAAGATTCAAGATAAAGTTCAAAACATGCATAAAACAAAATGAGATAGAATCTGTCCAGAAAAACAGCAGCAGCAAAACGTATTTTTCTACCCTACCAAACTTTGCCGAAAAATTCCGCAAACATTCATGCATACAGAGGATGAAAAGTTGCAACTACAGTTCAAATATGGCTCATTCGGAGTTACAGAATAAGAATTAAAAATCATACCGTGCACAGATTCGTGCAGGAATAAAATCTCCGAACGCTATAAGCAACTTTCTCAAACCAAAAAGGTAAAACTTCGCACTTTATTAAAAATTCCAAAACTAAACTAAAAACAAACTCTCTTGTTACAGCAAGAGGACACAAAGAAAATCACACATAAAAATAACCGGGTTGCCTCCCGCAAAGCGCTTTCTTTATAGCCATATAGCTAGGCTTCTTAGTTGGTATCAAGATGGTAGAGTGAGGTGGCTTGGCATCCCCAAGCTTAAATTCTTGTACTTATTTGATATATGTAGGGTGATCCTAGGGGTACATCCCCAAGCTTGAGTTTTTGTCCTTCTTTATCTTGTTCATCACCCTCAATTCTTCCACCTTAAAATTCTCTTTACACAAAACTCATCATAAACTTGATTAGAGGGATTAGTGCCTTCATAAATTAAATCCACAAAGGTACAACAAAGACATATCATGAATTTATTCTAAACATTAGCTACTGTTACTAAGGTTGTGTAATGCTCCTTGATCAAAAGAACCGCACAAAACACAAGTAATGAGAGCAATGCAAAATGAAGACAGAATCTGTCAAAACTGGACAGCGAATTACTATCATTTGATCCTATCTCTCAATAAAGGTTATTCTTTCCAAAAAAAAATAAGATACAAAGGTGATGTTACAGCAGTAAACAAGCACCTTGACTCAAAAAACCAAAGAAGCAAAAGAACCAAGAAAGATTCAAGAGAAACAAACAAAGAAGAAATAAAATATTTTTGTTGTTTTTGATTTAGCAAAAAGGCAAAAGAAGAAGCAAATATATAGAAAAATAAAACACTCTTTTTATTTGGTTTTAGCTTTGGGAAAAGTTTAAATGATAGAGACTTTGCAACGGTTCCATTGGCATGAACAACACATGTTCAAGGTCGACCCCAACTTCTCCATTACTCATCCTTCTCATTTACTTTCCCAAATTTTATATAAAATGAAAATCTTAAACTAATTGTTAGAAAACAGTAGGTAAAGTTATTTTTCAAGTTCTCAAGATATAAAGGTGTGCCCAAACTGAATAGGAAATAAAAGCATAGAGAACACACCTCAAAATATTAAACCAATAACTTTTAAGTCTAACTCTTTTCCTATGCATTGGCATTTTATATATGAATAAATAACAACCCATTTGAGGTAACCAATGCATATAATGATCAATAGCTTGCATTTTAAATAACATAGAAACATAAAGGGGATTATTATCTCTTCCTCTCTCATAATAGTTGCAAGCATTAAAGTTAAACATACCCACATAATTTTGAATAGAATCACCACATAAAGACTTATCATCTAATGAGCATATTGGATAATCAGACTCACATAAAGCAATTTCATCCCCAATAGTAGGGGGACTAAAAATATCATACTTATCATCTAATGAGCATATTGGATCATCAGACTCACATAAAGCAATTTCATCCCCAATAGTAGGGGGACTAAAAATATCATACTTATCATCTAATGAGCATATTGGATCATCAGACTCACATAAAGCAATTTCATCCCCAATAGTAGGGGGACTAAAAATATCATATTCATCAAAACAAACTTCCCCAAGCTTAAGGTATTCCTCACTATTAGCAATAAAGTTGTTCAAAGAATTAGTACTACCACAAACATGATTGTTATGCAAATAAATTTTAATTTTCTCCTCAAACACTTCATGTCCTAACATAAGATAGATATTATACAATTCTACGATTGTTTTGTTGTTTTCCATTTTATAATTTTTTTTGTGTTTCAGATTTATATGTTAGTATGCAATGCAAACAAGAATAAAAGTTTAGCACAACACTCCCCGGCAACGGCGCCAGAAAATTGCTTGATAAGTATTTGAGTGTTGAACCCAGGAGGAGCTGAAGGTAAACTATCTATTCTCTAAAGCCCTATAACCCTCTTATATGGCCTTTTATGCAAAGCAATAAATTTGAATATGAAAGGAACTAACTAATGGAAGCAAGTGATGTGGAATGGGTTTATCTAGTAACAAGTTTCTTAGAGCAAGTTTCTCTCAGCAGTTTTCTCAAGCAAGTTTCTCAAAGTAGCAAGTAGCAAAGATCTCAAGTAGCAAATATCTCAAGGGAGCAAATGTTCTCGCAATTGTTATTTCATTCGTGTGGTTGTCACAATTAGTGAAGCCCATGTTTCAGTCTTAATTGTTTCTTCTAGGAGGGAGCCATAAATAGGTGTAGCCAAGTAAATCAGCAAATTACACAACTCTTATGATGGATCTCATGGCCAAACAAATGTACAACACAAGAATTATTAAGACATAATTGTCCCACCATAGCCTTAAGTTCTAGGGTCCCTCATATATATCCCCCATAAAGTAACTTCAAGTCTCAGACCACGGTTTCTCTCTACTCCGACCCGTCCTACTCAATCCATTACACTACGGTGATCACCTTACATGCATTCCCCAACATATGCGTGCACTCATACATTGTATATCAAGACAATCATAAAAGATAACAAAACTTGTATGCAACCAATCAACGAACAATTTCACTATTGCCATGAACAAATCACTTCTCAAACATAGATGGGGAGACACAATAGATCGAGGGAAAAGTATATTGCATCATACATCATGTTTGCCAAGAGTTTACAGTGGGGAGATGGAAATGATTTGTTGTAGATGTTGATGATGAACATGCCGGAGGGGGTGGAGCCCTCCGAAGGTGATTCCGGCGGCGTTTCCCCCCTCCGATCTTCTCTGGCAGCAGCCTTCTGACTCTCTGTTTCATGATATACTGTTTCTCCGCCGCCTGCCCTCAAAACTCCTCGGGGAACTATTTTTATAGGCGTTTTTATGTCACGACTAGGTTGGTGGAGCAAAGATCAACGGCAGCAGAGCTCCGAGGCCCAAAAGAGGTGGGCCCACGCGCCCAGGTACAGTGGCCTCGTGGGACCCTCTCATTTCCAGCTGGTTGGGCTTCTGGTCTTCATTTTAAGCCCATTGCATTTGTCTCGAAAATTCTGAACCGTGCTCTTTGGCCTTGCCCTTTTTGGAGTCCCGAAGCTCCCGGAAAGTCTGAAACACTAAAAAGACGTTTTCTAGAAAACAGGGTTAATTCCAAATAAATGGGAAAACTATGAAATATTCCCAAAATCATTATAAAACATTGATATAACCCTTATATAATGCAAATATGATTGGAATATAAGTAAAATAATGCAAAGTTCATGTATGCATTTTACATGCATCATCCCTGCGCAGAAATCAAAATCTAGCATCAACTTTCTAGTAGAGACTTTACTTGGCACAACAATGCGATAAAATAAAGATACAAAGGACCTATTACAGAAGTAAGCAAGCTCCTTGACTTAAATAAAAGAAAAGGTACAAAATAAAACAATTGGTTTTCTCCCATAAGCGCTTTTCTTTAACGCTTTTCAGCTAGGCGCAGGAAGTGAAAATCAAGTGTTTCCAAGTGAAGAAGCACCAACAGAATAATGTGTTCTAATAATAGAATCAAAAGTTAGCTTCATTCTCTTTCTAGGGAAGTGTTCCATACCTTTCTTAAGTGGGAATTGGTACCTAATGTTTCCTTCCTTCATATAAATAATGGCACCAACAGTTCTAAGAAAAGGTCTTCCCAAAACAATAGGACAAGATGCATTGCATTCAATGTCCAAAAAAATAAAATCAAAGGGGAAAAGGTTATTGTAAACCATAATGTGAACATTATCAATTCTCCCCAAAGGTTTCTTCATAGCATTATCAGCAAGATAAACATCCAAATAACAGTGTTCCAAAGGTGGCAAATCAAGCATATCATAGAGTTTCTTAGGCATAACAGAGATGCTAGCACCAAGATTACATAAAGCATTACAATCAAAATCATTCACCTTCATCTTAATGATGGGCTCCCAACCATCTTCTAACTTCCTAGGGATAGAAGCTTCATGTTTTAATTTTTCTTCCCTGACTTGCATGAGAGCATTTGTAATATGTTTTGTAAAAGCCATATTTATAGCCCTAGCATTAGGACTTCTAGCTAGCTTTTGCAAGAACATAATTACTTCAGAAATATTACAATCATAAAAATCAAAATCATTATGGTCAATGTAATGGAACCATTGTCTCCCATATTTCGAAAAATTTCAGCACTTTTATCAGGAACAATTTCAGTGAAATTAGGCAATTTTAAACGTTTTGCAGAGGTAGTAGAAACATTGCCAACACCAATTATGTTACCATTGATAGTAGGAGGTATACGAGCATGTGAAACTTCAGTATTACTAGTGGTGGTGATAGTACAAACTCTAGCTATACTATTCTCTTTATCAAATTTATCTTCTCTTTCCCACCTAGCATGCAATTCAGCCAACATCCTAATATTGTTGTCAATTTTAACTTGGATAGCATTGGTAGTAGCAAAAGTCGTGTTCTCTTTAACATCATTAGGCATAACTTTTATTTTCAAAAGATCAACATTAAGAGCAAGGCTATCAACTTTAGAAGCAAGAACATCAATTTTACCAAGCTTTTCCTCAACAGATTTATTAAAAGCAGTTTGTGTACTAATCAAATCCTTAAGCATGGCTTCAAGATCAGAGGGTACATTTCTATTATTGTTGTAGGAATTACCATAGGAATTGACATAACCATTACCACTATTAGAAGGATAAGGCTTATAATTGTTATTACCAAAATTATTCCTATAAGCATTGTTGTTGAAATTTTTATTTTTAATGAACACATCAACATGCTCTTCTTGGGCAACCAATGAAGCTAAGGGAGCATTATTTGGATCAACATGAGATTTACCATTCACAAGCATAGACATAATAACATCAATCTTATCACTCAAGGAAGAAGTTTCTTAAACAAAATTTACCTTCTTACCTTGGGGAGTCCTCTCGGTGCCACTCAGAATAATTAATCATCATATCATCGAGAAGCTTTGTTGCAGCACCCAAAGTGATGGACATAAAGGTACCTCCAGCAGATGAATCAAGAAGGTTCCTTGAAGAAAAATTCAGTCCTGCATAAAAGGGTTAAAAATTTGGATGATCATCCAAACAGTCAGTCCATAGGTAGGACAATTCTTTACCAGTGATTTCATTCTTTCCCATGCTTGGGCAACATGTTCGTTATCAAATTGCTTGAAATTCATAATGCTGCTTCTCAAAGATATAATCTTAGCAGGAGGATAATAATTTTTTTTCCAATGAAAGCATCTTTGCATTTAGTCCATGAATCAATACTATTTCTAGGCAAAGATAGCAACCATTCTTTAGCTCTTCCTCTCAAAGAGAAAGGAAATAATTTCAGTTTAATAATATCTCCATCTATATCCTTGTACTTTTGCATCTCACAAAGTTCAAAAAAATTATTAAGGTGAGCAGTAGCATCATCAGTACTAACACCAGAAAATTGCTCTTTCATAACAAGATTTAACAGAGCAGGTTTAATTTCATAAAAGTCTGCTTTAGAAGCAGGTGGAGCAATAGGAGTGCATATGAACCATTATTATTTGTGCTCGTGAAGTCACACAACTTGGTGTTCTCAAGAGTACTCATTTTAGCAAAAAATAAAACTAGGCCGAAATATAAAAATAAATGCAAGTAACTAATTTTTTTGTGTTTTTTGATAAAAGAAGCAAATAAGACAAAATAAAAATAAACTAAGCAAAACAATAACAAAGTAAAGAGATTGGAAGTGAGAGAGTCCCCTTGCAGAAGACTTGACCTCCCCGGCAACGGCACCAGAAAAAGTGCTTGATGACGTGAAAGACACACGTTTGTTGGGAACTCCAAGAGGAAGTATGATGAGTGCAGCAGCAAGTTTTCACTCAGTACGAAACCGAGGTTATCGAACCAGTAGGAGATGAAGACACTTCTGAAGGTGTCAACGGCGCCAGAAAAAGTGGTGTTGCAGGGAGGTGGAAGTTTGCTGAACAGAGGTGCTTCTTCTCCCTGTCAACGGTGTCAGAAAGAGTGCTTGAGCTGGCGGTTGACTTGGAACCTGCACACAACAAAACCAAATACTTTGCCCCAACTTAACAGTGAGGTTGTCAATCTCACCGGTTTGCTGAAAACAAAGGATTAGACGTATAGTGTGGAAAATGATGTTTGTTTGCAAAGAATGAAAGAGAACAATGATTGCAGTAGGTTGTATTATCAGATGTAAAAGAATGGACCAGGGTCCACAGTTCACTAGTGGTGTCTCTCCATAATAAATAACTAACATGTTGGGTAAACAAATTACAGCTATGCAACTGACAAATAGATAAGTGTATAACACTGCATGAACAAGTTATGACATTACAATGAGATTTACTTGGGCATTACAACATGGCACACAGACCGCTATCCAGCATGCATCTGTGTCTAAATAGTCCACCTTCAGGTTAGCATCCGCACCCCTTTCAGTATTGAGTTGCAAACAACAGACTATTGCATTAAGTAAAGTGCATAATGTAAGCAATACAACTATCCTTAGACAAAGCATCGCTGTTTTACCCCTAGTGGCAACAGCACATCCACAACCTTAGAGGTTGCTGTCACTCCCCCAGATTAAATGGAGACTGAACCCACTATCTAGCATAAATACTCCCTCTTGTAGTCACAAGCATCAACTTGGCCAGAGTATCAACTAGCAACGGAGAGCATGCAAGATCATAAATAACATGTATATGATAATTCAATAATCAACTTGACATAGTATCAATATTCATCGGATCCCAACAAACACAACATGTAGCATTACAATAAGATGATCTTGATCATGATAGGCAGCTCACAAGATCTAAACATGATGGCACAAGAGGAGAAGACAACCATCTAGCTACTACTATGGACCCATAGTCCAAGGATGAACAACTCACACATCACTCCGGAGTAGGCATGGCGATATAGAGCCCTCCGGTGATGATTCCCCTCTACGGCAGGGTGTCGGGAAGAGCTTCAGAACCCTCCTGAGTTAGGGTTGACGGCGGCGGCGGCTCTAGAACTTTTCGTGGAATATGACTCGGGTATCAAGGGTTTTCCCGAATGGATGAATTTATAGGCGAAGGGGCGACGTTGGTGGAGACCCATGGGCCCCTCACCACGTGGCGGCGCGACAGAGGGGGCGCGCCACGGCATGGTGAGGGCGCCTTGGTGCCCCTCTTCGTCTCTCCTTCGGACTCCGTGGACGTGATAGAAAAATAGGGACTTGGCCTTTTGTTTCGTCCAATTCTGAGAATATTTCCAGAACAACTTTTCTGGAATACAAAAACAGCAGAAAACAGGAACTGACACTGTGGCATCTTGTTAATAGGTTAGTCCCAGAAAATGCATAAAAATGCTATAAAGTGTAAATAAAACATGTAGCAATCTATTATATTATTAAAACAACAAACAATCGACGATTGAGATTAGCTAGACATAAAACAACGGCTAAGATTTATTATTCGTAACAGCCGGTCGGCGTGTCCATCTTCTTCACGTCTAAAAGCAACATACCATCACGGTTAAGGCGGCAAGTACCAGAGGCACTCTTTTCCTTCCAGGGTACCTACGGGGACTGGGAGATTTTTAATGAGGCGGCTTGCTGACCTAATAAAGTGTGGTTTAAATTCAAAAAAGGAAAAGAGTCCTTATCCAATTACAAAAGGAGAGGAAATAAATACTATCCAGACCCACGTACGTCAATGGTGTTCCATGGATGCGGTCTCACATGGACGCGCGATACCCATCTGGTCGAAGTTGATGCATCACGATTAACAGATACTCCTACCAAGGATTCCGGCGGCTGGCCGTTGCGAGACGAAGCCCTAGGTCTCACCAAGCAATATCATCGGCCTTCTCGACTCCATGTCAGTTGAGGTATCGTGTGAAGTTGCTGCATTATGATTAACAGATAGCAAGGATTTTCCGGCGGCCGGCCGCTGCGAGACAAAACTCTAGGTCTTACCAACACTAGTAGAAAAGGGGGCTTTCGTGCGACCCCCTTTACTACCAGTTAAACAAAAACCGGTACTAAAGGGGCATTAGCACCGGCTGGGTTCGTGTGCCAGCCGGGGCCTCACAGCGCGACCCTTTAGTACCGGTTGGTAATACCAACCGGTACCAACCGGTACTAAAGGGTTGGAGGCCCTGCGACACATGCGGCCATGGTTGGTGGCCCCACGGCAAACCCTTTAGTACCGGTTGTTATTAACAACCGGTACTAAAGGTAGCCTTTAGTACCGGCTGGTAAGTACAACCGGTACTAAAGGTCCTGCCTATATGTGCTTCTTCCACCCCAGCCAGCTCCATTTGAAGCAACTCGACCCAACTCCATTTTTCCTCTCTCCCAAGCTCTCCCAAGCTCTAGTTCACCCATTTTTCTCCAACATTTGTCAAGATTGGTGGCACCCTATACAAGGGTTAGCAACTTCTTCATCTTCTCTTCCGGCATTTCAAGTTTAGCTCATTTTCGTGCAAGTTTAGCAAGTTTGATTTTGGTGGTGCTTGCAAGGTGTTTGATGAAATGCCTAAGTTAGGGATTTCATTTGTTTTATATGCATTTTGAGCTCAAATTAAAGTATAATTTGTGGTTTTATATAGTGTCGTCCCGTCCCCTCCTCACCGCCGTCGATCGCCGCGCCGCTCCGTCACCGACACCACCTCGGTGAGCCTCTTTTTTATCTTTTATTTTAAAAATGTTAGTTATATGATTTAAATGCATAATTATTTCTTGTATAATTTTCTTATGTTTTTTATATGTATAGTGTCATGGTTTTGATATCCGTCCCCGTCGGCCCTCGTCCGGTCTATGATTCGGATGTGGTATATTTTTTAACTATTTATTTTGTTTCGTGTTTATAACAATCATGCGACCAACTTGACATAGATATATTTTTATTTAGGAGGTAGTTGAACCGGAAATTCCAGCCGACCCTATTGTCGAGTTTTTAAAAAAGAAAACAACGATTTGAAGCAAAATTGAAGATAAGTGAAGATCTTCGTCTCCAATGCCTAGAAGAGAAGATGGAATTGGACTTGAAGATTGCCGACATCGTTGATGCTCACGGGGTCGAGCTTGCCGACGTCGTCGCTGCTCACGAGAGAAGATGGATGCAATGCGCGCAAGCTTAAAAAGATTAGAAAATATGTCATTAGTCAAGAGGCTTGGTATCATTATGCTGTTGGTTCAATAGTTACCTTGGTTGCGATTCTGATCGCATTTGTTGTTGGATTTAAATTCTTTAGATAGTTGTATGTTAGTTTCGATTGATGTATGTTTCGTGAGAACTATGTATTACATTTGGGCACTACTCTACTTTGTTTTAATGTGATGAACTTGTATTAATTAATTTGGTCACGTATCTCTATTCATTATTTAGCTGGTGTAATGGTTTTTGATGTATTTATGTAATGCAGATGAGCCGAGAATGGATGTACGGTGATCGACGCTGTCCCGAGTTCATTGATGGCATGCATCGTTTTCTCGATGTGGTTAAGTTAAACAAGCTGAAGAATGGTTTTATGATTTGTCCATGTGATGAATGTCGGAATACGAGGAATTACCCGAGCGTAAGAACCATACACTCCCACTTGTTGCGACAAGGCTTCATGCCCAATTATTTTTGTTGGACCAAGCATGGAGAAAGAGGGGTTATAATGGAAGACCCTGAAGAAGAGGATGATGACAACTATCCTGTGTTCTCTGAACACGGTGATACTACAATGGGGGAAGACGAAGTTGAGCTCGAGGTCATTGTTGATCAGTCCGATGATGATGATCTTCGTCGGTCATTCTTGATGAACAGATGAAGTGCGGAAGTGAAAACGAGTGGTCGAAGTTGGAGCGCATGTTAGAGGATCACAAAAAATTGTTGTACCCAAATTGTGAAGATGGCCAGAAAAAGCTGGGTACCACCCTGGAATTGCTGCAGTGGAAGGCAAAGAATGGAATATCTGACAAGGCATTTCAGGAGTTGCTACAAATATTTAAGAAGAGTCTTCCAAGGAATAATGAATTGCCGCACAATACATACGAAGCAAAGAAGATTGTCTGCCCTCTAGGATTAGAGGTGGAGAAGATACATGCATGCATCAATGACTGCATCCTCTACCGCGGTGAGAAGTACGAGAATTTGAATGCATGCCCGATATGCGGTGCATTGCGGTATAAGATCGGGCGAGATGACCCAGGTGATGTTGAGGGCGAGCCGAGCCCCAGGAAGAGGGTTCCCGCGAAGGTGATGTGGTATGCTCCTATAATACCACGGTTGAAACGTTTGTTCCGAAACAAAGAGCATGCCAAGTTGTTGCGATGGCACAAAGAAGACCGTAAGGAAGACGAGATGCTGAGACACCCCGCTGATGGGTCTCAGTGGAGAAACATCGACAGTGCGTTTGGGGAATTTGCAGCTGACGCAAGGAACTTAAGGTTTGGTCTAAGTACAGATGGCTTGAATCCGTTTGGGGAGCAGAGCAGCAGTCATAGCACCTGGCCCGTGACTCTATGTATCTATAACCTTCCTCCTTGGTTGTGCATGAAGCAAAAGTATATTATGATGCCAGTGCTTATCCAAGGCCCGAAGCAACCCGGCAACGACATTGATGTGTATCTGAGGCCATTAGTTGACGAACTTTTACAGTTGTGGTCTGACGAAGGCGTACGTGTGTGGGATGAGTACAAACAGGAGGAATTTGGCCTACGAGCGTTGCTGTTTGTAACCATCAATGATTGGCCTGCTCTTAGTAACATTTCAGGACAGTCAAACAAGGGATACAATGCATGCACGCACTGTTTAGATAAGACTGACAGTATATATTTAGGTAACAAGAATGTGTACCTTGGTCATCGTCGATTTCTTCCAAACAGGCATCCGTAAGAAAGCCAGGCAAGCATTTCAAAGGTGAGGCAGATAACCGAACGAAGCCTACACGCCCTGATGGTGATGTTATATATGGCATGGTCAAGGATTTGGAAGTAATATTTGGAAAGGGTCCTGGCAGTCTAAATGTTCCGAAAGACGCTAACAAGCGCGTACCCTTGTGGAAAAAGAAATCTATATTTTGGGATTTACCCTATTGGAAAATCCTAGAGGTTCGCTCTGCAATCGACGTGATGCACGTGACGAAAAATCTTTGCGTGAACCTGCTAAACTTCTTAGGCGTGTATGGGAAGACGAAAGATACATCGGATGCACGGCAGGACCAGCAAAGTACGCACGAACGAGACAACCTGAATCCAGAGAAGTACCAAGGTACTGCCAGCTACGCTCTTACCAAAGAAGAGAAGGAGATCTTTTTTCAAGTCCTGAGCAGTATCAAGGTCCCGTCTGGCTACTCGTCGAATATAAAGGGAATAATAAACATGGCAGAGAAAAAGTTCCAAAACCTGAAGTCTCATGACTGCCACGTGATTATGACACAATTACTTCCGGTTGCATTGAGGGGGCTTCTACCGGAAAACGTTCGAGTACCCATTGTGAAGCTATGTGCATTCCTGAATGCAATTTCTCAGAAGGTAATCGATCCAGCAACTCTACCAAGTTTACAGACGGGTGTGGTCCAATGTCTTGTCAGCTTCGAGTTGGTGTTTCCACCGTCCTTCTTCAATATTATGACGCACCTCATAGTTCACCTCGTCGAAGAGATTTCCATTCTCGGTCCTGTATTTCTACACAACATGTTCCCCTTTGAGAGGTTCATGGGAGTCTTAAAGAAATACGTTCATAACCGTGCTAGGCCAGAAGGAAGCATGTCCAAGGGCTATGGAACAGAGGAGGTCATTGAGTTTTGTGTTGACTTTATTCCTGATCTTAAGCCGATCGGTGTTCCTCAATCGCGCCATGAGGGGAGACTGCGTGGAAAAGGCACGCTAGGAAAGAAAGCAACAAGATGTATGGACGGGCATTCTTTCACTCAAGCACACTACACAGTTCTACAAAATTCCAGATTGGTGGCTCCGTATATCGTGAAACACATGGATATTTTACGCTCCCAATACCCGGAGAGACTAACTTCTGGATTAAAGGGAAACACGTGGATACTTTCGGCAGTTGGTTGCGTACACATCTCATTAATAACACACTGTTGGACAAGAGCTATACTTGTTGGCCAAGTCACCATCTTCGACTATATTGACTTTCCAAGGGTACGAGATAAATGGGAATACATTTTACACGGAAACCCAAGACAAAAAGAGCACTAACCAAAACAGTGGTGTCCGCTTTGATGCAACAAACGACGATGGGACAAAGGACACATATTATGGTTGCATACAGCAGATATGGGAACTTGACTATGGACCTTCTTTTAAGATCCCTTTGTTTCAGTGCAAATGGGTCAACCTGTCAAGCGGGGTAGAGATAGACCGGCGGTACGGAATGACTACAGTGGATCTCAAGAATCTTGCGTACCGCACCGAGCCATTCGTCCTAGCCAATGATGTGGCTCAGGTTTTCTATGTGAAGGACATGTCTTCCAGACCGAAAAAAAGAAAAGATAAGCAAGCCGGTACATCATACGATGAGCCAAAGCGCCACATAGTTCTTTCAGGAAAAAGAAACATCGTGGGAGTGGAGGACAAGACAGACATGTCAGAAGATTACAATAAGTTTGATGAAATTCCGCCCTTCAAAGTGAAAACTGACCCAAGCATCGTGTTAAATGATGAAGATGTCCATGGCTACGGCGCAATCAGAAGAAAGGGACACACAAGAAGAAAAAGTGAACACTAGATAGGGATGTTGTTGCTGATGTGTAATAATGTATTAAACCTTTTATGTAACTATGTCCTGAAAACTCAGAAGAGAGATCTAATTAAACACTAATTTTTGGTTCTAAAAACTTCAACGGCTTACAAGCGCTCGAAAAAATTGGATCAAACCACACGGCTTCCCCATCATATAGCCCAACGGTGGCTCGCGAGTGCCTGCATATCAAATGCACTGTTGGATGTATACAGCGAATCCGAATGCTTTGTATATCAAATGAGTGTTGAACATGCTCGAGAGGGGGGGGGGGGTTTATATAGGGTCATGTTGCTGATCCAACACTGGTTTTGCCCTCAAAAGAAACACACCCCTGATCCAACGGCTCACAAGTTCTTCAAAGAAACACACCCCTGATCCAACGGCTCACAAGCGCTTGAAAGAAACACTCGATCTGTGAGCTTCTTTACTCCCGGTTGGTGTTACCAACCGGGACTAAAGGCGGGCTTCGCGGTCACAACTCGTGTCAGTCACGTGTTCTCCCCTATCGATGTCCTGGCCATGTGTCCTCCCCTGCGCTACCTGGTCACATACGTGTCCTACCCCAGCGCTGGGGAGGACACATGTCCCCCTACGTATTGACATTGACGATAATAGGTATAAAAACAGAAAACAAATAGATAGATAGTTATTATAATTTTTTAGACAATTAAATTAAATATATATTAAAGAAAAAGAAACTAGAGAAAAAAAACAAAATAGAAACCAAATAGATATAAAAAACAGAAAACATAAAAGAAAAAAGAAACTAGACAAAAAAATCAAAAGCCTATTAATACCGGTTGTTAAGTACAACCGGTACTAAAGGGGTGGGCTTCGCGCGCGAAATTTCGCCGTGGCCCAAAATAGACCTTTAGTACCGGTTGTACTCTACAACTGGTACTAAAGACCCTTTAGTACTGGTTGTAGAGTACAACCGGTACTAAAGGGGTTTTCAATGCAGTTTTAGTGAGGGGATCGACGATTCGATCCCCAAATTCACCAAGTTCCTCTACTCCCGCGCCGACGCCTCGCTCCTCGATGACGCCGACGAAGCCCTGCTCCGGCGAAGGCCTCCGCCGCGGACACCCCTCCACCACGCCCCTCCACGCCGTCGACGGAGCTGCCGCCCTCAGCCACGCCCTCCACGCACCGCTGTGCCCTCCGTGGACTGCGCGCCCAAGGCCGGCCCCGACGCCGCCCTCCGCCGCGCCGTCGACGCGTACGCCGGCCGCACCGCCACGCGTGGCCCTCCGCTGCTGCGTCTCCTCCACCGGCCTCCACCGTCACGCGCTCCGCCATCGCCGGCCTCCGGCCACCTCCGCCACCGCCTCGGCCCCCATTTGAGGTATTTTTTTCATTTTTAGTTAAGTTTTAAATTTTGTTTAGCTTAATCATTATTGTTTAGGTTATTATAGCTAGGTTATCAATTTTTAGTGTAAATATGTGTATTGTTATTTAGCAATTTCAAAGTTTGAAGTTATTTAGAAAATTTTAAGTAAGTATGTGAATTGTCATTTTTATTATTCTAGTAAATATGTGAATATGTGTATAAATTCTAAGTTTGAAGTCATTTTGTTTAGCTTAATTATTATTGTTGTGGTTATCAATTTTTAGTGTAGCAATTTTGAAAGTTAGCAATTTTGAAACTTAGCCATTTTGAAACTAAGCAATTTTTGAAAGTTAGCAATTTTGAAAATTTTGCTAAGTCATTTTAGTTGCAATATTGTTATTTTACTAGCAAAGTTATTTTATTAGTGTATAAGAAATTTTAGCAAAGTTTGAAAATTTATCAAAGCAATGTTATTTTTAGTTGCAATATTATTGTGTATAAGAAATTTAACGTTGTTTGCTATGAATTACAAATTTGCAGTGACATTGAGCTATGGAGGACGATGCCCCCATCATCGACGCCCCGGCCTTCATCCGAGACTTGGAGAAAGAAGAACGCTTTTAAGAAATTATATTTGATAAGACCCTTGGACCCAATTCCGATGGAGAAGAGACCGACGAAGAAGATGGCGAAGATTTCAGCGCAAAATGTTTGAAGACTCCGGTGAGGGACTTGAGTTACAAAACTTCAGAGACGACGATGACGAAGAAGAAGTGCCGGTAGAAAACTCCGTACAAAACTCCGGCAAGGTATATACTAAGTCTTGTTGATCACTAGCTAGATGCATTAATTTATTTATATGCGCACTTATTAACGAAACATTTTTCTTTCAGCCCTCTGGATCTACGTCGTCAATCCCTAAACGAGGCCCGGCACAAGGGTTAAAACTGTCGGATGGTGCAAAGTTGTGGATCGACGAAGTTAGCATAAAAGGCAAACCGGAGAAACCCGATGGAATCTACACTAAATTTGTAGCTCAATGCGGAGTTCTTGTTAGGGACATGGTCCCGATCACCGCTGCAGAATGGAATGAGCCGAAGAAAAAAACATTGGCGCACAATATCTCGATCAAAGAATTAAAGATACCCTTTGCGACTCGATATTGGGTTCTTTCAGCCTACCAGCAGATCTCCCAGAGAGGACGAAGGATAAAGTCAAGGAGTGGACTCTTACCAAGATGGCCGAGCAATTCAACAATTGGAAGAAAACATTGTGGAGAAAATATGGGAACAAAAATATAGTTTTCACTGGAGATCTAGAGAAGCTAAAAGATGACTGGGCTGAATTTGTGGCTTATAAGAAATCGGACGTCGTTGTGGCCCGATCGACCTGAAATAAGTTGAATGCTAAGAAGAAGAAATATTTCCATCGTTTGGCTCAGGTGGCTACAAGAGTGCCTTGCCTAAGTGGGAATCCTATGAAAATGACCTGCGTCAAAAAGGGACCACTCCACAGACAGATGACTGGCCCGACAGGTCCAAGTTCTGGTTGTTCGCGCATGGGGCAGTGTTGGACCCAGACACAGGGCTGATTGTTGCAAAGGGAAAATGGCAGAAAAGAATTACAAGAGTCGTCAAAAAACTAAAAGACGCAATAGCACTAGTCATGGAGGGAAAATATGTTCCCGATAGAGAGGACGACGAGCTTTCACTCACCCTCGGGAATAAAGAACACTGTGGACGATGTCGAGGCAGAGGAGGTGGGGTTCGTTTTCTTCAAGGGTTTCCGGAGGACGTTGCAACTTATAGAAAACATTGCAGAAGTAAGAAGAGGGAGGCGGAAAGGGTTACTGCATTAGAACGCACGGTGCAGGCTGTGCAGGAGCAACTGGCCTCAATTACCCAGACAAGGGAATCTCAACTACGAGTAGAAGATCCTGCAGGCAATGCCTGCCCATCTCAGAGGAAAAGCAGCGTGGGTTCCACGCAGCTACAAGACCGGGCAGTTGATGAACCAGTTGCTGAATCATCGGCGCCTCACTACCCCGTGGATGATATCACGGAGAAGACAAATTGTGAGTTACATGCGCCAATGAAGAACATTAGTTTTCCGGTGACGATTGGCTATGCTTTACAACATCAACTTGGAGCAACCTTAAATTTTGGTGAGATTCCGGCTGGATTTGCTCGTGTCAGGGTCACGAAAGTTATGTCAGGATTCAACTCAATAAATCTTGATATTCCTGGAGCTGAAGGCGAGAAGACATTGGAAGAAGTCGAGCTTGGTATCGTTCTATGGAAGAAGAAATACATCAAGTTTCCAGACTCGGCGCCAAGGCCACCGACTCCTCCGGCTAGAAATTCACCACATCAAAGTCCACCCTCCTCCCCCGCGGATTGGGAGCCCACCGCGAGTCCATCGCCCGCGCCGTCCCGTCAGCCGACTGATGCGCCCACTAGTAACTTGACAAAGCGGAATCTGTTCACGTCGTCCCCTGTCAAGAAACGTGGAAAAAAAACCAAGGAAGTCAAGTCTCCTGAGAAGTTAGCTTGTGAGATGACTCAGGAGGAATTAGCTGTGAGCCTACGTGAAGAGTCGAGAGACTTTTTTGAGAAAAAAAAGGAAAGACTGGAGGCAAGACTTGACCCCATAAAGGAAGTTCTGAAGACTATACCAAGTGAGGTAAAAGATCGCACCGTTGACAACCTATATGACCCTCCACCGCCGCCCATTTCAGACTATGAGCGAGGTATTGACTAGGTACTTTCCTCGCAGATGGAGCAAGATAAAGTGTGCAGGAAAAGAGTTGCCCAGCTCGGAGAACAAGAATCACAATCGATCGCCCCGCTCATTGTGCCTTCTGAACCTCGGGAAATCGAGCATGGAGAAGTTGTCGTTGGCGACACAGGTTACCCCATGATGGAGGTTGCCCCACGATATGATTTTGAACTCGGGCTGCCTCTGGTCGAAAATCCGAGTGCTCTAACAACACAGTTATGTAAATTGCATACCTGGTACATGACCACCGCAAAAGAAGGGAGATTCTATCTCATGGCGGCGGTTAAGGAACAACACTAATTACGAGAATATGGTGTGCAGGTTGAGTTCGAAGAACTTTTTCAGATGTACAATCAATGTGCTCTCGACAAATCTTTCCTCAGCTGCTATTGTCTATAAGTAATTTATTCATGTAATTTAATTATTTATAGTTAAACCTCTCGTTCATTGCTTGTAATTATCCTCACAACATTCTTTTGTACGCTATATTATGCAGAATGACGATTCGTGAATGCAAAATGGGAGGAATCTGGGACATTGGTTTCATTGACCCGGATAAAGTTCATGTCCGGACCATAACTGACCATCCCGAGGATACAGAGGACGTTGTGCTAACGCTTCTTAAGCGACAATGTACCAAAAAGGAAATACTTTTTCCTTACAATTTCGGGTGAGTGTTACCGTCTTGTACACATTCTATTTTGCTTTTCAGATATTAAGTGTAATTGATGAGTTCTGAATAGCTGCGTATATAGATGTGCGCAGGTACCACTTCATTCTGCTAATCATTAAACTCGAGGATGGAGAAGTTGAAGTCTGGGACTCATTAAGGAAAGATCAAGATGAATGCAAAAGCGTGCGTCTAATACTCAAGAGGTAATTTCAATCGCACTATATCGGCCTCTTTCGTTCATTTCCGTATATCAAAAGTATAAGTAATAACTCCTCAATTCATTTTCTTTTCTGGGCAGGTTTTGGAGAAAGTTCATCAAGGAAGAACACGGTCAAGGGAAAGAGAAGCTGGAGTTCAAGTCTAACTTAGTAAGTACACTACGTATCTAGGTCTGTGTATCTTTCTAATATCAGCCTCGTTATCTTGATTATTATTTGATTAAATTATATTCTTGTATAGTAGTGTCTGCGACAACCACAGGGGACGGAACTATGTAGATACTACGTTTGCGAGTATATTCACATGAGGGTCAATGAGAGAGTCAATAGTGTAAGAAATCGCGAGAGGTACATAAACATCATACACAACTTTTATTTTGCTACCATCAATTGTGTTTAGTTTCGATCATAGCTGATTTGATCTACTTGTTTTAAAGATGTCAAGAAAGCGGGGCCAGCTCCTACCACACAACCGCGTAAAAGATATTGCGGAGGAATTGGCGGGATTCATTCTTACGCATGCACTAATAGGAAAAGGGTTATAGGAAGGTTGGCATTCTGTGGCGCACCAAGCTTGGTGCGCCACAGAAAGTCACATTTCTGTGGCGCACATGACCAGGTGCGCCACAGAAAGTCAGCTGGGGGGGCGGGTTAAAATTTGAAAAAACAATTATGAGCTTGGGGCGCCACAGTTTTTTTTTCCAAATCCCCCCTTGTGGATCGCCTTCTTAGTTTTGCAGGAAGTAAAAGAAAATGATAAAAAAATTAATAAATAAAATCCTTTGACATGTAGTTAGGTTTGAGTGTCTAGTAGGTATAGAAATTTTGAAATATGAATTTTGACCTTTTCTGCAACAAACAGGAAAAAAAACTTGTAACGGCCATAACTTTTGCATACGACGTCGAAATAATGCAAATAATTTGTCAAAACAAATATAGAAAAACACGAATCCGAATCCACCCGGGTTTACCCGGTCAGCAATTCACAGATTTCTCAAATTCCAAAAGAAAAAAAGTTATTTCAAACAGACGATTTTTCGCAGCAAAATCAAAAAAAAAGTAAAAAAGTAAAAAATTCAAAAAAATTCAAAATTCAAAAAGTCCAAAAAAAGACACAGAAAAGTATACCAAATAAGATTGTTGAATTTTTTGAAGTGTTTTGACTTTTTCGAGTTTTTTTTGGTTCTTGGATTTTGTGGATTTTTTAAGTTTTTTGAATTTTTTGGAAATTTTTAAGTTTTTTGGATTTTTTTGATTTTTTTTGGATTTTTTGGGTTTTTTGGAATTTTTTAAGTTTTTGAATTATTTTGGATCTTTTGAAACTTTTGAATCTCCTTTTGAAACTTTAAAAGTTTTTGAAAAATCCGAAATTTAAAAACATACATTTATAACACATACCACACATATACACATACAAGTCTTAATAGGGTTCATATGATATATATAGAGTTAATAACGCTGGACATGCAACAACTTGCGCGGTGCGTGCAAATTGGTACATAAACTTTAAAACTGGGGCGAACCGGTACACGAACTTGTCATGCGGTGCAAAATTCATACAAGTTGATGTGGTGCTCACACGTGGCACTGTTTTTCTGTGAAAAACACCCTGTCCAGTTTTTCTTTTATAGGTGTGACCCTTCTCATGTTTCCCCAAATCCACCGGCTACACCTAGTCCTCGGTCCCGCTCGCGCTCGTGGCGCTCAATGGAGGGAGACCGGAGGGCAACCTGTTCAGCGTACGCGCCGGCCCTAGACTGTGACCATACACTGCCTTCCCCCAATTCTCGGCGCACGGCGCAGACGACGTCGACGGTTCTTTGCGCGGAGCGCTTGCATGGAGCAAGTTGAAGGCGCGAGGCCCCGGCGCTGCCGTCCGTCTTCCTTCTTCATGGCACAATGCAGCACACCAAGCAGAACAATTAGACCGACATAGGCAAGCGGTGGCTGTTGGACAGCAGCAAGGCGGCCAAGACCAAGGAGGCCAAGGCGGCATCCGGCGCCGCTGGACCGCCGCTCCGTTCGCTGCCGGCCCGTTGGCAGCCGTCCTCCTCCTTGTTGTCTCCACCGGTCAGTTTGACTTCTTCTTGTTTTTCCTGCAAGCACACCCCGTGCAGACGTACAGACGTACAGTCTCCATAGATCAAGGCAAGGCGATCAAATTGTCATGCGTTTTAACATCTTGTCAAGTGTCAACTACTAATTGTATTACTTGGGTTCCTTCCGATTGTTGACAGCTGCTTCCGGTATTCAGGCATGGAATCTCTGAAGATTTGCTACACCGGCGTCCCCGTGCAGGAAGACGCGGGCGACGGCGACGACGGGAACGAGAATACACGCGCGCGTACTTTCAGCCGTTCGGAATCACCCAAGAGAAAGATTGCTCGGACGGGCTCCAGTACGAGGCGGTGGAGTTGTGGCGACTGGTGGCTCGTGCCTGGCCGCGACGTGCTGCCGTCTAGCCACACTGCACTGCGGAAAGGCTAGTTCGAGCACGAACAGCTCGACGAGGACGGTGGCGAAAGATTCAGCAGCACTTCAGGGAGCTCAGGAGGCAGAGTTACGAAGCAGTGGCTCAGTGATAGCGGCGAACCAAAGACGGCTGTGCAATCGATTCAAGGTGTCCGGGGATGATTCCTTCGATTTCGGGTTCCTCTTGACGAGGTGAAGCTAATAGGCACGACGGTTATGCTCGGGAGGGGCTCTAGCTACCAGTTTGACGAACGACATCGGCGACGATCGGCATGCCGGACACTTTCTCGATCTGCCGCTCGGCATGAAGTAGTAACCCAGCGCCAGCACTGCCCGCGTGAGGACGACGACCATATAAAAGAAAAAATGGACAAGGTGTTTTTCACAAAAAATAAGTGCCACGTGTGAGCACCAGAGGGACTTGTATGAGTTTTGCACCCGCATGACAAGTTTGTGTACCGGTTCCTCCCAGTTTTCAAGTTCATGTACCAATTTGCACGCACCACACAAGTTGTTGTATGTTCAGCGTTATTACCACATATATATATCAATAATAAATTAAGTAGCACAAGGGTAGGTGGACTAGGTGGAATTTAAAAGTTAAGCGTGCTAGGGTTTGAGCAATTTTAGGATGGGTGACCCATCGGGAAGTAATCAGTTCAAAAAATTTAAAAAATATGAAAATAGATCCAATAATTAGGATTTTCATATAATTTCATATTCTGATTTTTCTGATTTTTTTGAAACTTTTTATATATTTTTTGATTTTTTTTGAGAATTATGTGGCGCACCAGGCCAGGTGCGCCATAGAAATGTGAGAATTCTGTGGCGCACCAAGTCAGGTGCGCCACAGAAATAATTTTTGTGCCGAGAATTCTGTGGCGCACCTAGCAATTTGGCGGGTGCGCCACAGAATCCCAAAAAGGTGTGCCACAGAAAGGCATTTCTGTAGTAGTGATGTCCTAGATGAACTCGGTGAATTCCACTTTGTCGAGAGAGTCCCTCCACCTCCACACATGTAATATCTAGCGGTGATCTCCATTGTAATTACGAGTACTTTAATTATATGTAACGAGAGTACTTTATATGTGTATAATGAGTAATTTATATGTTTAGTGAGTACTTTATACGTGATCTCCTCCGAAACCCTGAAAAATGAGCGAAAAGGAAAAAAACAGAAACCCTAAACCCCGAAAAATAATCGAAAAGATAAAAAACCAAAAACCAAAACCCCCTGAAAAAATAAGCGGGAGCAAAAAAGCAGGAACCTTTAATACCGGTTGGTGTTACCAACCGGTACTAAAGGTCCTCAGCTGCGCGCGCACACGTTCGCCCACGTGGAGGGCCTTTAACATCGGTTGGAAATACAATCGGTAGTAAAGGGGTACCCCTTTAGTCTCGACCCTTTAGTACCGGTTGTGCAACCGGTACTAAAGGCGGTCTGTTCTCTACTAGTGCAAGCAAATATCGCCGGCTTTCTCTACTCGATGTCAATCGAGGTGCTAGGACCCAACTCAGACGAAGAACTGCAATAATCTCTAGACAGCGATCTCAGCATGACGGAAGGATACGCACGCAGCTGGCCGGCCGTGCATGCATATCTATTTGTCTAGATTTTGGATCATGCTTGCTGATGCATGCACACGCAGCTCACCGGCTCTGTAAGATCGATCGACGCATGACCTCATGAAAACAGCCAAAAAATACATACGATTTATCCAAGGTTTCCACGTGTTGTTAATTGAAGGTGTGTATTTGATGATTTGCTTGATGTAGTTACAGGAATATCACTTAAGGTCAATGGAGAGAGGAGAGGAAGTGAAAATGTGGGAGCGTCAGAAAATTGTGTCGGCGAGCTTTCTTCCTCGCCTCTTTTCAACGCAGCCAAGGATCGCAATCCAAGACAACTGTCGGCAAAAAGACCGTCTAGATCTCTGGGAGCTGGAGAGGTTATTCACTACATGCCAATCTACGGCCAGCAGTCCGACGCCGGTAAAGACTAGGTCAGCCAGTTAACTCTCCCGTCCCTAGATCATCAGGTTTCAATCTTGCCTCATGCATACACCACGCGGCCGTCCAATATAGATCAATCAAGTATGATTTTGCCTCATGCACATAGCCGGACTGATTATTGCTAAAGGAATCATGCACGAGTGGAACGTGGATCGATGGAGGGAAGCAAGATTCGGCTCAGGAACATAGCCAGGTAACGTCTAGCCCTAGAAGCATGCGCCGGTGAACCCTCTGTGCACGCCTACATAGCACAAACACGAGGCCAGCTCTCAATCGATTAATCCATATTTTACACATCTATGACTCTCGCATACTGTCTGGGAAGATTTGAACCTTATTTAAAATAAATACACCACTTATGCCATTAAATTTTCTGATGATCGCACTTTTGCTCAAATAAACCCTTACTTGATGATGTGCTGAATTGAAACTACAGCCAATCCTTCGGTCGAGAGAGCATAAAATTGCTGATGTTTGTGCTTACCACCTCCTGAAGCTTCTAGTCTTGGTTCATGTAAAACATTGCAACTTTTGTTGTCATACTTTATTTGTTCTTTATGTTTGCAGATGTCATGCCCTTTTGGATATTGGTTGGTGGAATAATAGGATTTTAGTAAATTACTTTGGGCCGATTTCAGGTAGCATTTACTTATTGCATATGTTTTCCTATTTTTCTTAAAACAATACATCAGCTGTTTGTATATCTGCAATTAAACAATAATATGTGTGTTTATTGGTACTGATCTCTCATGTAAGTACGGCAAGAGATCAGAGTCGAGAAAGGTCAAGAAATTTCTTCCTTCATGATTATTTGAAGCATGTCTTTGATTCTTTTTTTTTTCCAGGGAGGGATGTCTTTCATTTAGACAAGTCGTATGTGATTTCTTCTGTTTCTATTTGATATATTATTGGCAGCAAATTTAGCCTATAGGCTTTTCACTAGGGAGAGAAATAATATATCTCGGCAGACAGATCCCACGCCAACAAGCTTGACAAGCATATAAAAAGGCATGAGTCTACAATGAATCTGCATGGCCACATTTATCCGGCGAGAAGCAACATCGCCGGATATCCATACACGTCCCCTGCAATGCCCGAGCATAAAACCTCCTATGAGCTCGAGGCATGGATGGCATTCTCACGATGAAAATAATTGACGTATGTGATCTCACGCCAGCGAACTTGACTAACATAGAACAAGCCAAGTCTACAACGAGTCTGCATGCGGACTCTGATCCGGCGAGAAGCAATTGTTGGAAAGCCATGTGGACGATTTGGGTCTATGCCGACAAAAACATTGCTTAAACTGACCACAATGCATCAGGTCAGGATTCTCCTCATGCATTTGCAACCACTTTATGGGATGATGTCGGTAGCCACACACATGCTGGACGTTTTCCAGGTAAGTTGGCCCATACTTGGGACGATCTATCTATCTTTCAATGAAAATTGAACTTGCCAACTTACCTTTGTTACATATTTGAAATTTCACATAGAACGATACGAATCTCGACTTCTTTCAATGTCTTCTCGCTTTCAGCTCCAGGAATATCAAGATTTATTGAGTTGAATCCCGACATAACTTTCGTGACCCCGACACGAGCAAATCCAACCGGAATCTCACCAAAATGGAAAGTTGCTCCAAGTTGATGTGGTAAAGAATAGCCAATCGCCACCGGAAAACTAATGTTCTTCATTGGCGCATGTAACTCACAATTTGTCTTCTCCGTGATATCATCCACGGGGTAGTGAGCCGCCGATGGTTCAGCAACTGGTTCATCAACTTTAGGATCTTGTAGCTGCGTGGAACCCACGCTGCTTTTCTGCTGAGATGGGCAGGCATCGCCTGCAGGATCTTCTACTCGCTGTTGAGATTCACTTGTCTTGGTAATTGAGGCCAGTTGCTCCTGCACAGACTGCACCGTGCGTTCTAATGCAGTAACCCTCTCCGCCTCCCTCTTCTTACTTCTGCAATGTTTTCTATAAGTTGCAACGTCCTCCGGAAACCCTTGAAGAAAACCAACCCCGCCTCCTCTGCGTGGCGGTGCGGCCGGCGTATGCGTCGACGGCGCGACGGAGGGCGGCGGAGGGGCCGGCCTTGGGCGCGCAGTCGACGGAGGGCACAGCGGCGCGTGGAGGGCGTGGCGGAGGGCGGCGGCTCCGTCGACGGCGTGGAGGGGCGTGGTGGAGGGGCATGGAGGATTCAGATTCGTATTTTTCTCTAGTTTTTTTTGACATATTATTTGCATTATTTCGACGTCGTATGCAAAAGTTATGGCCGTTACATGTTTTTTTCCTGTTTGTTGCAGAAAAGGTCAAAATTCATATTTCAAAATTTCTATACCTACTAGACACTCAAACCTAACTACGTGTCAAAGGATTTTATTTATTAAAATTTTTATCATTTTCTTTTACTTCCTGCAAGACTAAAAAAACGATCCAGGGGGTGGGATTTGAAAAAACGAATATGTGGCGCACCAAGCTTGGTGCGCCACAGAATGTCACATTTTTGTGGCGCACCTGCCAGGTGCATCACAGAATGTCACCGAGGTGCGCCACAAAATTGTTTTTTTTCAAATTTTAACCCGCCCCCAGCTGACTTTCTGTGGCGCACCTGGCCGTGTGCGCCACAGAAATGGTGCGCCACAGAATGTCTAATTTCTGTGGCGCACATGGCCAGGTGCGCCACAGAAAGGCCAGGTGCGCCACAGAATGTCACCTTTCTGTGGCGCACCTCGCAGGTGCGCCACAGATTCTTTTTTTTCAAATCCCACCCACCCCCCCCCCCCGGATTGCCTTTTTAGTCTTGCAGGAAGTAAAAGAAAATGATAAAAATTTAAAAAATAAATTCCTTTGGCGTGTAGTTAGGTTTGAGTGTCTAGTAGGTATAGAAATTTTGAAATATGAATTTTGACCTTTTCTGCAACAAACAGGAAAAAAACATGTAACGGCCATAACTTTTGCATACGACGTCGAAATAATGCAAATAATATGTCAAAAAAACTAGAGAAAAATACGAATCCGAATCCTCCACACCTGTCCACCACGCCCCTCCACACCGTCGACGGAGCCGCCGCCCTCCGCCACGCCCTCCACGCGCTGTTGTGCCCTCCGTCGACTGCGTGCCCAAGGCCGGCCCCGACGCCGCCCTCCGCCACGCCGTCGACGCGTACGCCGGCCGCACCGCCACGCAGAGCAGGCGGGGTTGGTTTTCTTCAAGGGTTTCCGGAGGACGTTGCAACTTATAGAAAACATTGCAGAAGTAAGGAGAGGGAGGCGGAGAGGGTTACTGCATTAGAACGCACGGTGCAGACTTTGCAGGAGCAACTGGCCTCAATTACCTACACAAGGGAATCTCAACAGCGAGTAGAAGATCCTGCAGGCGATGCCTGCCCATCTCAGCGGAAAAGCAGCGTGGGTTCCACGCAGCTACAAGATCCTGCAGTTGATGAACCAGTTGCTGAACCATCGGCGGCTCACTACCCCGTGGATGATGTCACGGAGAAGACAAATTGTGAGTTACATGCGCCAATGAAGAACATTAGTTTTCCGGTGGCGATTGGCTATGCTTTACCACATCAACTTGGAGCAACCTTCCATGTTGGTGATATTCCGGCTGGATTTGCTCGTGTCAGGGTCACGAATGTTATGTCGGGATTCAACTTAATAAATCTTGATATTCCTGGAGCTGAAGGCGAGAAGACATTGGAAGAAGTCGAGCATGGTATCGTTCTATGGAAGAAGAAATACATCAGTTTCCAGACTCGGCGCCAAGGCCACCGACTCCTCCGGCTAGAAATTCACCACATCAAAGTCCACCCGCCTCCCCCGCGGATTGGGAGCCCACCGCGAGTCCATCGCCCGCGCCGTCCCGTCAGCCGACTGATGCGCCCACTAGTAAGTTGACAAAGCGGAAGCTGTTCACGTCGTCCCCTGTCAAGAAACGTGGAAAAAAACCCAAGGAAGTCAAGGCTCCTAAGAAGTTAGCTTGTGAGATGACTCAGGAGGAATTAGATGTGAGCCCACGTGAAGAGTCGAGAGACTTTTTTGAGAAGAAAAAAAAGGAAAGACTGGAGGCAAGACTTGACCCCATAAAGGATGTTCTGAAGACTATACCAAGTGAGGTAAAAGATCGCACCGTTGACAACCTATATGACCCTCCACCGCCGCCCATTTCAGACTATGAGCGAGGTATTGACAAGGTACTTTTCTCGTAGATGGAGCAAGATAAAGTGTGCAGGAAAAGAGTTGCCCAGCTCGGAGAAGAAGAAGCACAATTGATCGCCCCGCCTATTGTGCCATCTGAACCTCAGGAAATCGAGCATGGAGAAGTTGTCGTTGGCGACACAGGTTACCCCATGATGGAGGTTGCCCCACGATATGATTTTGAACTCGGGCTGCCTCTGGTCGAAAATCCGAGTGCTCTAACAACACAGTTATATAAATTGCATACCTGGTACATGACCGCCGCATAAAAGAAGGGAGATTCTATCGCACGGCAGCGGTTAAGGAACATCACTACTTCCGAGAATATGGTGTGCAGGTTGAGTTCGAAGAACTTTTTCAGATGTACAATCAACGTGCTTTTGACAAATCTATCCTCAGCTGCTATTGTCTTTAAATAATGTATTCGTGTAATTTCATTATTTATAGTTAAAGCTCTCATTCATTGCTTATAATTATCCTCACAACATTCTTTTGTACGCTATATTATGCAGAATGAATATTCGTGAATGCAGAATGGGAGGAATCTGGGACATTTGGTTCATTGACCCGGTAAAGTTCATGTCCGGACCATAACTGACCATCCCGAGGACACAGAGGACGTTGTGCTAACGCTTCTTAAGCGACAAAGTACCAAAAAGGAAATACTTTTTCCTTACAACTTCGGGTGAGTGTTACCGTCTTGTACACATTCTATTATGCTTTCCATATATTAATTGTAATTGATGAGTTCTGAATAGTTGCGTATATAAATGTGCGCAGGTACCACTTCATTCTGCTAATCATTAAACTCGAGGATGGAGAAGTTGAAGTCTGGGACTCATTAAGGAAAGATCAAGATGAATGCAAAATCGTGTGTCTAATACTCAAGAGGTAATTTCAATCCCACAATATTGGCCTCTTTCGTTCATTTCCGTATATCAAAAGTATAAGTAATAACTCCTCAATTCATTTTCTTTTCCGGGTAGGGTTTGGAGAAAGTTCATCAAGGAAGAACGTGTTCAATGGAAAGAGAAGCTGGAGTTCAAGTCTAACTTAGTAAGTACACTATGTATCTAGGTCTGTGTGTCTTTCTAATACCAGCCTCATTATCTTGATTATTATTAGATTAAATTATATTCTTGTATAGTGGTGTCTGCGCCAACCACAGGGGACGGAACTATGTGGATACTACGTTTGCGAGTATATTCACATGAGGGTCAATGAGAGAGTCAATAGTGTAAGAAATCATGAGGTACGTAAACATCATACACAACTTTTATTTTGCCACCATCAATTGTGTTTAGTTTCGATCATAACTGATTTGATCTACTTCTTTAAAGATGTCAAGGAAGCGGGGCCAGCTCCTACCACACAACCGCGTAAAAGCTATTGCGGAGGAATTGGCGGGATTCATTCTTACGCATGCACTACTAGGAAAAGGGTTATAGGGAGGTTGGCATTCTGTGGCGCACCCTTAATTGGTGCGCCATCGAATTATTTATGTGGCGCATGGTGCCTGGTGCGCCACAGAAATATTTGCCTTTCTGTGACGCATCTTTTGCCCATGCGCCACCCAGGTGCGCCACATAAATGTGACTTTCTGTGGCGAGTCAGCTGGGGGGGGGGGGGGCGAGTTAAAAAAATTATTTTTCAAATCCCCCCACCCCGTGGATCGCCTTTTTAGTCTTGCAGGAAGTAAAAGAAAATGATAAAAATTTCAATAAATAAAATCCTTTGACATGTAGTTAGGTTTTGAGTGTCTAGGAGGTATAGAAATTTTGAAATATGAATTTTGACCTTTTCTCCAACAAACAGGAAAAAAACTTATAATGGCCATAACTTTTGCATACGACGTCGAAATAATGCAAATAATATGTCAAAAAAAACTAGAGAAAGACACGAATCCGAATACACCCGGATTTACCAGGTCAGCAATTCACAGATTCCTCAAATTCCAAAATAAAAAAAGTTATTTAAAACAGACAATTTTTGGCAGCAAAATAAAAAAATTCAAAAAAAAGAAAAAAAAGAAAAAAATTCAAATATTCAAAAAGTCCAAAAAAAAAGACACAGAAAATGTATACGAAAAAAGATTGTTGAATTTTTTTTGAAGTGTTTTGACTTTTTTAAATTTTTTGGATTTTTTTGGTTTATTGGATTTTTTAAAAGTTTTTTGAATTTTTTTGGATCTTTTGAAACTTTTGAATCTCCTTTTGAAACTTTGAAAGTTTTTGAAAAATCTGAAATTAAAAAACACACATTTATAACACATACCACACATATACATATACAAGTCTTAAGAGGGTTCATATGATATATATATATATATATATATATATATATATATATATATATATATCAATAAGAACTTGAGTAGCACAAGGGTAGGTGGACTGGGTGGAACTTAAAAGTTAAGCCCATCGGGAAGGTATCAGTTCAAAAAATTCAAAAAATATGAAAATAGATCCAATAATTAGGATTTTTCATATTATTTCATATTCTGATTTTTCTGATTTTTTTAAACTTTTTATATATTTTTTGAATTTTTTGAATTTTTTGAAAATTCTGTGGCACACCAGGCCAGGTGCGCCACAGAAATGTGAGAATTCTGTGGCGCACCAAGTCAGGTGCGCCACCGAAATAATTTTTGTGGCGAGAATTCTGTGGCGCACCCAGCAATTTGGTGGGTGCGCCACAGAATCCGAAAATGGTGCGCCACAGAAAGGCATTTCTGTAGTAGTGATGTCCTAGATGAACTCGGTGAATTCCACTTTGTCGAGAGAGTCCCTCCACCTCCACACATGTAATATCTAGCGGTGATCTCCATTGTAATTACGAGTACTTTAATTATATGTAACGAGAGTACTTTATATGTGTATAATGAGTAATTTATATGTTTAGTGAGTACTTTATACGTGATCTCCTCCGAAACCCTGAAAAATGAGCGAAAAGGAAAAAAACAGAAACCCTAAACCCCGAAAAAGAATCAAAAGATAAAAAACCAAAACCCCCCTGAAAAAATAAGCGGGGGCAAAAAAGCAAGAACCTTTAGTACCAGTTGGTGTTACCAACCGGTACTAAAGGTCCTCAGCTGCGCGCGCACACGTTCGCCCACGTGGAGGGCCTTTAGCACTGGTTGGAAATACAACCGGTAGTAAAGGGGTACCCCTTTAATCTCGACCCTTTAGTACCGGTTGTGCAACTAGTACTAAAGGCGATCTGTTCTCTACTAGTGCAAGCAAATATCGCCGGCTTTCTCTACTCGATGTCAATCGAGGTGCTAGGACCCAACTCAGACGAAGAACTGCAATCATCTCTGGACAGCGATCTCAGCATGACGGAAGGATACGCACGCAGCTGGCCGGCCGTGCATCTCTCTAAATACTAAGCTCCCTAAGATTTGTGCCCTCTCCTTCTCCCACATGTCAACATCATGGTAGACCCCACTTAGCTCACTTTATTTATTAATTTATAGTTCATATTTTTAATTTGAGTTTGAAAAAAAATTCTAATGGATATACATCCTCTCCTTCCCATATGTCCACATAGTGGTAGACCCCATATAGCTAATATTAATTTATAGCTCATAGTTTTAAATTGAGTTTGAATATCCTTCTAATAATTAAGCTCTCTAAAATAGAGCTTATTGGTTGCTCCACGTGGCAATAGTTCATAGTTTTAATGCGAGCTTGAAAAAAATTCTATTGGATATATATCTTCTCCTTTCTACATGTCCACATCATGATATACCCCACTTAGCTCACTTTATTTATTAATTTAAAGTTCATAGTTTTAAATTGAGTTTGAAAATATCCTTCTAATAGCTAAGCTCTCTAAAAATAAAGCTTATTGGTTGCTCCAAGTTACAACTTTCTAGAGAGATTATTTGTCCGTTTAACTGAATACAAAATTTACTTGTCTATCTACTGCACATAACGGTGTCGCCCTCTTATATTTCAATAGCTGCTCTATTCTATAACATAGATCATTTGGGGCAAAAAAATATTGCTCTGATAGCTATTGCCCTGCATTTGATGTAAATTTAGCAACAAAAAATGTCAAACAAAAAACATCAAATGCGGCAAATATAAAAAACTTGGTCTGCTGCTATATAACAGAAAGGCCAAAACACGCACGCTAACTGCCAATGGGAAGTTTCATGTCGCTGTCACGCCTCTTCTCCGGTGACCATTGTCGCCTCTTCTCTTATCGATTTGGCCTCTGATCTGATAGTTCCGCCACAATTCTAACCGATTCTGCAACAAATTCAAATACCACTGGTCCACTGCTCAAGGGCACCACATATCGGGGGCCGGCCGCCGCTTTCTTCCCGCGCGTGGCCACCATCGACTCCCGTCTGTATTAAGCCATTTGGGCCAAAAAAAATGTTCCCCGAACAACTAATCGGTCTTGACGAAAATTATGTCAATTTTTTGGTCAAAAAGAAAAAGGCAAGTGCTGCCTATATAGAACACTTGGGCTGTTGCTATAATACAAAAAGGCTAACACTTGCACGACAACTAAAAATCTGAATTTTCAAGTCGGACTCATGCCTCTCCTCCATTGACCATTGTCGCCTCTTCTCATCGATTCAATTTCGAATCTGGCAGTTTCGTCAAAACTCTAACCGATTTGGCCGCGAAACCTACCATCACATCTCAAGGACACCATGAATCGTGAGAGATTTGGCCTCGAGTCTCTCTCCTCCCGTGCATGGCCAATGACTCTCTTTTCCAGCTCCGGTTGACGAGCCACCCGAAAGGCCCTCCTCGCTTCCCCCTCCTCGGTGCCTCCTCGTTCCCTACAAGCTCGATCGACATACGTCAGCTCTGCCTTTGGCTGCACCTCGACTAGCACTGCATCGCATGACTCCTTTGCCTACACACACCAGTTGTCGGGCTCGCCTTGTTTGGAGATTAACAAACTCAAATTTATTACTTTTGTATTATATAGTTTATACTGTAGTTTGCTAGACCAATTCGTGCAATACTTTTTTAAAAATGGTATGAATTTGTACCTGATGTATCAAACAATAATCTTTACTCAGATTATCATGTCATGTATTGATAACCGCATTAATAACCTCGGGCGCAGCAAAGCGCGCCAACCTCTTCTAGTGCATATCTATTTGTCTAGATTTTGGATCATGCTTGCTGATGCATGCACACGCAGCTCACCGGCTCTGTAAGATCGATCGACGCATGACCTCATGAAAACAGCCAAGAAATACATACGATTTATCCAAGGTTTCCACGTGCTGTTAATTGAAGGTGTGTATTTGATGATTTGCTTGATGTAGTTACAGGAATTACTAACTATATCAAAGAGGAGCGTTTTCGCGAGCTATCAGCACCCCACGCACTGTAGCTAGCTACAGTGGTTACTGTAGATGGCTGCAGTGTTGAACAGTACGCGATCCATGCCGCCCGCTGCCGATCCAACGGTCCACTGGACACGTCCGTGACGGTTTTGCAAAAAAACCCCTCACAGGTCCACAAAATGCTCAGCAGTACACGATTTAGCGAGGTGATGGACCGAATTGCAATAACGGCAAAATCCGAGAGCTTATATGCAAAACCGTCCTCACCCTCCCGCACGCTCCCCTCCTCTCCTCTCTCTCGCGCTCCCGCGCCGCTGGCCGCCGCCGCCGTCGCCCATCGATTCCGCCGTTCTCCGGCATCCTCCGCCGCCGTCCTGTGGCGCAAACCACGCGCCTCGCGGCCCTCTCCATTCCTACCCCGGCGATTCGCTCCTCCTCGCCTGATGCGGCCGTGCACCACCCAACCCCGAGGGTTAGGGTTCGGCGACGGCGCCAACCCTCCGCGCCTGCCTCCACCCGTTCTCCGGCGCTCTCCTCATGGCCGTCCACGGCGCCGTCCCCGCCGACCGCGCGCGCGCCGTCGCCGGGAAGATACTGGGCAAGTTTCGATGAAATCTACCGCTTCCGCACATCCTCGACGACGAACAGCTACGTCCGTACTCTAACTATAAAATCTTTTCCATTTCCCTCTGTTGTCCGATTCAATTTCATGCCGTAGAGCTATCTATCTAGGTCTGGGATTTATGTCCGCCATGACCGCGGTAATTTGAAGCTCCAATTTCAAGCTCGAATTCTTTTTCCAAAAGAATCATTTGGAGTTAGCAGTAAGGTGCGATGGAGCTGAGAAATGCTAGCGTGTACTCCACTGTAATTTTTCTTAATTATGTAATTTGGTCTAGGTGGACATCGTTAAAATTTGCAACCCAAATAGCTTTCTCACCCACAAAAGTATTTCTTTATGGTAAATATTACTTTTGGTCTCAAAGAGCATTCTTCATGTACTGTACAAAGTATTTATTTATGTCAAATATTTCTTTTGGTCTCAGAGAGCATTCCTGATATACCGTACTGACTGAAATCTCGGAAACAGAAAAGTGTCATGCTATATTGTAGCTTTAGGAGATGCATAGTGCGACAAGCTTTCCTATTGCTTTAGCCAGGTTCGTATCACCATATATCTTTCTTTTAGGAAATACATATTACCTTTCTTTTACTTTCCAATTTTCTCTAATATTTCTCTAAAGTTGTGATCAGTTACCTGTGCAAGAGCATAATTATTTGCCTGTTTTGTAGGTTAGCGTACTAACAAGTAGTACAATTAGACTTATTATGTTCTGAAGTTGCACCTGGCCAGTTCATGAAGATGACGGGCCTAACGGCTTCACGTAGGCGATCAATTCATTTTAGATAATTACATATATAATATAGTCCAGCTGACCAATAATGTAGGATAGGATGCGAATGAACTTGAGTTTCATTTCATTTTTCTGTATACTTTTATGCAATGTGCTAATTTCTTTGTAGGCATGAGCACTTTTCCTAAATATATTTGTAATTGTTCTGTCATGTACTGATTGGTTTTCTATTGAAATAAAGGATTGAAATTTGCCGTTTGCCACAATCACAGAGCGAGGACTAACAGTTTGGCACAAGCTGAAGTTTATTTCATCGAGTTAGCTTTCACAAGGCTTTTATTAATTAGTATGTATCACAATCACAAGATGGTCCATCAAATTGTCCATCTAATAAGAAAATAAAGTGCCCGGTAAAGAATCAGCCAAATTTGTCGTATGAGAAATGCTAGAATTTTTTTCGATACCTTAACATTCCATGGTTTTACCTTTGTCCTTCATTCTTTAATGCTGATGGCTAGCGCTATCAGTAGCTCAAAATCTGAACTCCTAACTGGAGGCTTCTTTCAGGCTTTAGCAGTCTACAAAAATTGCTTGCATGTCACTTATTTAGAGCCGTTGTTTGGTCTTTCATGTCTATGCAGCCGAGTTTGTGAGAAGAATTGGTAGGTCAGTATTGAGCTGGAACATTTCATGCTGCTGCGTTTTGTTTCAGGTATCTGATCACAATAATCAGTTCATGTATGAGTGGAGAGGGCATACTTTTCAAAGAATGAAGAAGTTGATATCCAAACTGAATTTAGTATGACCATGAGAACTAACCGTCTCACTCCTGGGCCAGGATTGTCAATGTATGTGTACCAGTTGTGCTTTGTCCTGCCATACTTCAAGCCACCAAGAGGACACTCTTAATTTTCTACACTGAAGTAAGTTCCAGATATGGGGATAGTGTGTTTTGCAATATTGTGCATAACTGCTATTGCTCATAAATTAAGTGTATGAACCATTCAGCCAAAAAACTATTCTTTGGTGTACAGGTAAATCAAAAACATATAAATATTCATTTATATAACCTTGCATTGAGGTCCGTCAACTGTCAAATATTAACTTTGCCATATTGACATTAGCTTTCCTAGAATGTCTAATGCAAATAGTTTTGGGATACTGAATTTGAGTTTTATTGTGAATTATCTATAATCCACATTAATAGTAAGTTATGGGAGTTAGAGAATTTGAATTTTACTGTATGATCTAGAATACATATTAATGGCGTACAAATATCGTTACCTAAGCTGAGAAATATGAAAAATCATTTAGTATGAGTCTTACGCTAATATCATACTGTATTTTCTCACTAAGGGCGCGGCGTGTCGCCGCGCTGAATTCAACCAGTATCACTTAAGGTCAATGGAGAGAGGAGAGGAAGTGAAGATGTGGGAGCGTCAGAAAATTGTGTCGGCGAGCTTTCTTCCTCGCCTCTTTTCAACGCAGCCAAGGATCGCAATCCAAGACAACTGTCGGCAAAAAGATCGTCTAGATCTCTGGGAGCTGGAGAGGTTATTCACTACATGCCAATCTACGGCCAGCAGTCCGACGCCTGTAAAGACTAGGTCAGCCAGTTAACTCTCCTGTCCCTAGATCATCAGGTTTCAATCTTGCCTCATGCATACACCATGCGGCCGTCCAATATAGATCAATCAAGTATGATTTTGCCTCATGCACATAGCCGGACTGATTATTGCTAAAGTAATTATGCACGAGTGGAACGTGGATCGATGAAGGGAAGCAAGATTCGGCTCAGGAACATAGCCAGGTAATGTCTAGCCCTAGAAGCATGTGCCGGTGAACCCTCTGTTGCACGCCTACATAGCACAAACACGAGGCCAGCTCTCAATCGATTAATCCATATTTTACACATCTATGACTCTCGCATACTGTCTGGGAAGATTTGAACCTTATTTAAAATAAATACACCACCTATGCCATTCAATTTTCTGATGATCGCACTTTTGCTCAAATAAACCCTTACTTGATGATGTGCTGAATTGAAACTACAGCCAATCCTTCGGTCGAGAGAGCATAAAATTGCTGATATTTCTGCTTGCCACCTTCTGAAGCTTCTAGCCTTGGTTCATGTAAAACATTGCAACTTTTGTTGTCATACTTTATTTGTTCTTTATGTTTGCAGATGTCATGCCCTTTTGGATATTGGTTGGTGGAATAATAGGATTTTAGTAAATTACTTTGGGCCGATTTCAGGTAGCATTTACTTATTGCATATGTTTTCCTATTTTTCTTAAAACAATACATCAGCTGTTTGTATATCTGCAGTTAAACAATAATATGTGTGTTTATTGGTACTGATCTCTCATGTAAGTACGACAAGAGATCAGAGTCGAGAAAGGTCGAGAAATTTCTTCCTCCATGATTATTTGAAGCATGTCTTTGATTCTTTTTTTTCAGGGAGGGATGTCTTTCATTTAGACAAGTCGTATGTGATTTCTTCTGTTTCTATTTGATATATTATTGGCAGCAAATTTAGCCTATAGGCTTTTCACTAGGGAGAGAAATAATATATCTCGGCAGACAGATCCCACGCCAACAAGCTTGACAAGCATACAAAAAGGCATGAGTCTACAATGAATCTGCATGGCCACATTTATCCGGCGAGAAGAAACATCGCCGGATATCCATACACGTCCCCTGCAATGCCCGAGCATAAAACCTCCTATGAGCTCGAGGCATGGATGGCATTTTCACGATGAAAATAATTGACGTATGTGATCTCACGCCAGCGAACTTGACTAACATAGAACAAGCCAAGTCTACAACGAGTCTGCATGCAGACTCTGATCCGGCGAGAAGCAATTGTTGGAAAGCCATGTGGACGATTTGGGTTTATGCCGACAAAAACATTGCTTAAACTGACCACAATGCATCAGGTCAGGATTCTCCTCATGCATTTGCAACCACTTTATGGGATGATGACGGTAGCCACACACATGCTGGACGTTTTCCAGGTAAGTTGGCCCATACTTGGGACGATCTATCTATCTTTCAATGAAAATTGAACTTGCCAACTTACCTTTGTTACATATTTGAAAATTCACATAGAATGTATGCTTCCTTATCCACCTAATAAGAAGTTAATTTATCTATAGTTTTGGATGTACACTTATACTGTTAGCGGTGCACATATTCCATCGTGAAGAATTCATCTACATGCAAAAATATATAGGCCGTTAATTTAAACTTTTACTGTTGGGATTTGAAATTCTAATGCAAGGGAAGGTCCGAGGCCGTGAAGGACTGAAACTGCAAATAGACATCAGTTCGATTCATGCATGTACGTACGTGAGTTAAAAAAAGGAAACGCATTGTAACGCTACATCTAATGGAAGATCAAAACATGTTGCAAGATAGGGCATGCCTGTAAGTTAAAAGTAAACACGTGCAAGCAGGAACTGACGTCTACATGCTAAGGGAAATAGGAACGAAGAGTAAAATATGATGGACTGGATCGTTTTTGTGGCACTCGACCATCACACGGTTCACTAATCACTATGAAGATGTAGTTGGTATTTCAGTAAAAAAAATCGTAAGACAAGACAATTTTAGCCGAGCAAGGTCATTGTGCGAAAAGATAACCCATTGGTCGGTCTAAGGATGCACCAGTTGTATCAGTATGCATGAATGATATGAATGATAGTGAGTGTTTGTTTTAGCAATCTTAGATGAGTAAACCGATATAAATGCATTGCCTTGGATGGACAATCGATCGAGGTGTGCCCAGGTTCGAATTAGCATGGCCCCTAACAAGTAAAAAATATTGCTTCATTTACAGGATTTTATCGTAACAATATAGATTTTTTGAATGTATTAGAGGTATTATAATTCACATGATTGATTGATTAAGGAGCATAATAGGTAGTGGATATCACAATTGTATCAAGTACATCACTCATGTTTAATAATGTTCCAGTTGATGGCAAAGTAAATGCTGCATACTTGAGCAAGAAAAATACAGGCTGAAAGGTAGAGTACAACATAATTGAACTTTCAAGCCTAAACAATGCACATACTCACGTTTCCATTGCATAATATAAGCATGGAACATCAGAAATTATGGATACGTTGGAGACGTATCACATGTTCTTATTTTAACTTCATGTCATGAAACTTAAAGCTATGCTCTGATTTATCTTAATTACTGAGGTGTTATGATTTAGTTCGCATCTTGGTGGAGTATAAGTGAGACTAATAAACAAAAGGTCTCTATGTTAGTACGTGATGCCCATATAACTAGTAACTTGTCACTAAAATTTTGTGTTGCAATCTCATATGTCAACTCTAGTGTTTCATTGTCTACCACTTTATTAAAAAGAGAGTGCATTTGTGAAACCATGAACCCTCATCCATTTTTAATCATAAGAAACACCTTTCCAACAACGTTTATCCATTTTCCATTTTCTGCTATCTTAAAATCCGAAAATATAAAAACACTTTTACATCTTGTATTCATCATATAAAACCCAAAAATATCATTTATCATTGTTCCCATCATCCTTGCATATTTATTTACCACCATTGCATATTTATTTCTTGTTTCCATTGCATATTATTTTCATATTATTCTCACACCTTGTGCTTGACAACCACTAGGTGAGGTTGAGGATCAAAACATTTACTTTGTTTTGTAGGTAACCAAGAGAATGATAAGAAGATAAATCTTTCACTACTGATTTCCCGAGAGTTTGATATAAACCCTCGAGTCACCCCTCGTGGGGAAAACACGTCTTCCATATACTACACACACTGCACTTGGAGTCTCAACCTAACCCATTTACTTTTCACGCAGGTAACTACGTGAAGGGCGATCAATATCGTCGAGAGATTACAAGGGTGATCCCGGCGAGATGACAATCTTGCTAGGGTTTCAGTGGACTAGTATGGACGTACTCTCGATAGAGGACCCTCCTAGCCTTTATATGGGAGGCTAGGTCTCGGGAGATTGACACAGATTAGGTTTACAAGTTAGGTAAGTTCCTACCGACCTAATCTTCGACTGCCATGGTGTAACAGCCCCAAGTTTGTGAACCTAAAATGTGAACCAAATTTTCACTTTTGCATTTCATTCATGCATCATGGCAGTATTTGTTTTAGTGTTCAAGTTGAAACACAGTTATGAAAGCAAATTAAAACAAATGAAAACAAGGGCACCAATTGAATTCAATCCTTGCAATTCAAATGTGTTTGTTTCGACAAACACAAATACAAATACTATACCATGTTTGTCAAGGAAGTTCCAAGAGTGCAAAAATAATATTTTGAACTTGCTTTAAAATTTCTATAGTATTATAAATTGCTATTTCAGGAAAATGCCATAATTAAACTCTATGAACAAATGTTGTTCAAAACATTTTATTTTTAAACCCCAATTTTGTGGAGCCTCTACATGATATGGGGAGGCTATATAAATATTTTCAGATTTTTGTAAAATGTTTTAGGGCCTCAATAAAATCTAGGGAAGCTACTGGTTTTAAAGGAAAGAAATAAGAAATCAGAGAAGGACCTATCGGTGAGGGAAAAGAATGTGCTAGGGGTTTTTTTCGAAAAACGTCGTCTTTTTCCTGTAGCCCTGGAACACGCCGCCGTGTTCCTCGCGAGCGCCGCGCCGCCCAGGCCCCCCTGCGAGGAGATAAATACCCCGAGACGCTCCTCTGCTCACTTCCCCCCTTCTCTCCTTTTTCTCCACCACGGGACCGAGCTCGCCGAGCTCGACGCCGCGGTTTGAAGCCTCCCCGAGCCCAGTGAAGCACGCCACCGTCTTCGCCCCGCCTTCCTCTTCTTCCACGTGCAAGTAATTGCGAAGGGGAGCCGTGAAGCACCGTCGCCGTCCGCTTCTTCTCCATCGACGACCGAAGCTCCGCCGCAACATCGCCGCCTTCCTCGACCTCCTCAGCCCCCATCGAGCCCACTCACGCGTCAAGGGTGAGCCTGCAATCCTCCCCGTGCTCTCCATCTAGTAAATGCGTGTCTGTAGCGTTGTTTCGCCGTAGCTCACCGGAGTACGCCGCGGTAGCTCCTCGCCGGCGATGCTCCGGTGACTATTGACTAGCGGCGCCGCCACCATCGCGTAGCCCTCCACGAGTAGAACCCGTAGCACCCACTCACACGTGCGCGCGAGCACGAGAACCTCGCCGTCGTGCGCTCCCGTGCCGTCGCCGGCGAACAGTGCCTCGCCGTGGTCAAACGTGGTCGTGGACCCCACTGCGCTTACATGGCTGCCAGCGTGGCTGCTGGCCCACCAGTCAGTGGCACTGGCTAGCCCTTGCCTGTGTACAAAATGGTTCGGTCATTTTTTTCTGGAAAAGAAAAGAAAAGATAGAAAATGTTTAACACTTCTAAAATCCACAACTTCAAAAATATAGATCCAAAAATTAATTATGATATACCAAAATGTTCAGAAAACTAAAATGTGTCTTCTGGAATAACTCACACATCCAACTAATTTAGTTTAGTTGTTGTTTTATTAAAATAATGTAAAGGGCAGAATATAAAAGGATTTTGTAAAAATTCGTAACAAATTGAATATTGCTCCAAATATTACAAATAATATATCAAAATGTTCAGTGGAAATAACTTTACATGTTAGCATCATTTACATGTCCAAATAAACTAATGTAGTAGCGGATTAATTAAAATGAGGAAAATGGTAGAAAAAGGAATACTTTTGGAAAATCCATAACTTAAAAAATATTGATCTAAAAATTAAGTGTGATATACCAAAATGTTTAGCACTCAATACACTTCATGTTTCACCACTTCACCAAGCATGGATAATTAGTTTTGATGCTATTTAAGTGATGTTAGTAAAATGGAAGCATTAAATCAAATATTGAAAATACAATAACTTTTTATTGGTTAATCAGAAAAATGTGTTTAATACATCAAAATGCTCAGAATAATATGAACTAACCAATAACATCATTTGCATGCATATTTGAGCACAATTAATGTACTGCACTTTTTAGAGGTTAGGGAGAAACACTAAGATAATTATGGGGTTAATTGTTTTAGTTAATATAAATATTTCCTCGCACCCCATTTAACTTGTTAGTTAATTTCAATGCATTTGAAATGTCATGTCATCATGTGTTTGTGCATTGCATTTGTTATACTGGTGTGGTTATTGATTGTGTCTTTCTGGTGTTTTTAAGCATCGATAGATCAAGCAGTCGGGGTTCCACCGCAATACCCTGACGACCCGTATTACCAGCCTGCTGAACAAGGCAAGCGTAATCCCCTCTGAGCATGTCTCCTCCTATATTTCCGCAATTATTTTCCCCACTATAATATTGCATTCGGTTCCAAATGTCTTTTGCTTGGAGTAGAGTATCCTACTAGTTGCATTAGAAATCTGTTGCCATTACCTGTATCCTTCCTAATACCCATAGGATTGAAGTGTTGGCCCGAGATAAGTATACTTGCTATGTATATGCTTAGCCATGCTTAGTTTAATTGCTTAGATGTCCGATGGATGTTTCATTGTTGGAACAGTTGATGGAATGGCCGGATGTGATGGAAAATGGTGGTGATGGATAATAAATTGCTTAAAGGCGGGGATGAGAGGCCACGGGGAATGTGGTGGGTTGTCTCGTTCTCGCCGACTAGTTGCGAGTTCTCGCGTTCGAGCCAAGACTGAGCGTGCACCCATGCGTGGGCCGAGGAACCCCCATCGACGAGGTAGCTTGTGAGGGACTAGCCAAGGGTCCTCTAGTTTGAGCTTTCCATTTGCGCGTGCGTGAAGATGGCGGCCAGGACTGGGATGAGGATGGTGGTGTTTAGGACTGTGGCCGCGGGGCAGGGTGCTGGGAGCACTTAACCTGTCCTTCCGCACACTGATGATCCTTGGGTTAGTCTCATGCGAGTGAAAAGTCGTAGCCACTCCCACCCAGCCGGCTCTCCAAGGAAGAGAGCTAATAGCTAGGCAATGGGCCGGACGGTACGCGTGGCAAACATTGTACACCCTGCAGGGTAAATCTTTTCGAAAAGCCGTGTCCGCGGTTATGGACGACTTGGTGCCGGATTCAGAGACCATAGAAAACTTGAACGGAATGATTAAAACCTGAGTACTAAAGGTACTACCAAGAATGCAAGGTTGACTTCCTCGAGGGTGATTCGGGGAGGTGCCTTGGTAGACAGGTGAAGTGATTGATGGTGGTTGCTGATGAAGATGATCAAAAGAAAAGAGTTTACTTCTTACCCCCTTTCTAAAATATTCTGATTAGTCGATGCCAGGTGTCTTTTATAAAGAAAACCAGCTTTACGCAAAATAGCCATAAAACCTTTGAAAGCTAATCATCGAGCTAGTAGCTCTATTTAATCTTGCGAGTTCGTCGAACTCAACGTCGTTTGTTTATTTTCAGTGGAGGACTTCACCAACACTGAAGGTGGGTTCTATGTGGACGTCGACGAGTAATCTGGGGTTCCCAGGTGGCAGCTTGGGACATCCCGGAACAGCTGGCGCTGGAATGTTTATCTATAGGCCTCTTAGGCCATATTTTGGTTCTTGTTGTTTAGAACAACGCCCTTCCCTTCCGCATGATGTACTGTTGGGTCTGTGACCCCTGGTTGTAATAATTGCTATCTTTCTCTATTATAAGAGTTGAACTATAATGCTTGGAGTTGTAGAGTCTGTGATGTGCCAGTTGTTCCACAAGTCTTGATCTCTCTATTATGCATTGATAGTTGTGCCTGTGTTAGGGCATCAATCGGGGTGTTGTGTTGCCGATGATCAATTCCGAGCAACGCCTGCCAAAGGTTTTGGCCGGGGAGTGGTAAACCCGTAACCTCCGGTTGTATCACCTAACCGGTGACACACAACATCACTGTATAGCAGTCGGGTCGGGGCGCTACACATGGGACGTACGTTGTCCTTCTTGGGCCCTTCATGGGCCTGCAATGGTTGATCCTGAGGCCTGGCGTGCACCAGGTATCTTCACCATGGGGCACCCGAAGGGTAGGCCCACGTCACCCGCAACGACCCTGCCTTCGCGGGCTCGTCCGACATCTGGTCAGAGTGGTTCCGCGACGAACACAGCCTGTGGCGACAGGCCCTCTACACGACCCCGCCTTCGCGGCTGTCGGCGTCCCGGGACGAGGTCCCCCTAGGGAGCCGGCGCGCTGGGCCCCCCTCCTCGGGAAGGCCGGCGGGGCACCGCCTGTCTACAACGGAAAGGGGGAACCCAGGAGCGGGATCGCCCTAAGGCCCGGGAGAAGGCAGCGCTCCTCCCCGGGGAGATCAAGGGTCACGCCACATGGAGGGAGATTCCTGCACCTCGACAGAAGAGATGGCTTCGCAGGGAAGGAAACGTCACTGGCGCCACGGACAAGGCCGGGTGCTTCCGCGGCGGAAGCAGGCCCTGCGCGCGATGGGACCTCATCACCCATCCCATCGCGAGCAGGACTGAGCGTATCCGCCTAGCCAGATCCGGAGCAGCCCTAGATGGGCCGTCACATCAAAGCCGGCTGAAGGCACGGCACGAAGGCCAATGCCGCGGGCACGTTGACACTGCGACAGCCGAAGACCGCCACCTGGACGGCGCCGCGACACGTGCCCCCGGCCGACGACCGGACGTGCCAACCCGACCCCCCGTGGTAGCCCCTTGAGTATAAAAGGAGGACCGAGGTCGAGGGAGACGGAAGAGACTTCCTATTAGACACATAGCTCGGGGGCTAGCTGACTTCACCTTGGAGAACTTCTCGGGGAGAAGCTTGGATAGGCCCGGAGCCTAGAAGGAAGCATTGTAAGACACACCCTGTATGACTTCACCGACGATCAATCAAGCCAGACAAGCAGGACGTAGGGCATTACACGGCGACGCGGCCTGAACCTGGGTAAAATCTCGTGTGTTCGTGCTCGTTCTGCGGGGATTGGCGTCGGAGCACTTCACGCCCTCCTACCGAACAACTGGGAGGTGTTCGCACCTCCGGTGTCTGAGTTCTGTAACTCGACATCTGGCGCGCTAGGTAGGGATGGCGCACGTGCTTCGCCGCCAAAACCCCGGTCCTTCCCAGCGGCGGCGGAACCGTTGGGGGCTCCAGGGGCCGATGGCGACCGGAACGATTCCCACGACGACAGAGCGCCAGCGCGGATCGGAGGAGCTGCACCTCACCGCGCAGGATCCCGGGGAGATGCTCCAACACTACACGCGACGTTTCCGCCACGCCTTGAGCTTTTGTCCAGACATGCCGGAGGCCGCTGCCATCCAGGCTTACCGCCGGAAGGTGCGCAACATCCGTATGATGGAGAAGCTGGGCTGCCATGACGTTGGGTGCCTAGAAGATCTGTACGCCCTGGCCGAGGAGTATGCCAGAATGGAAGAGGGGCGAAGGGCCCCAGAGCTCACCAAGGAGACAGCAGCTCCACCGCGGGAGAACCCGCGGAAGCGCGGACATCCGCTGATCCCCGCTGCCAAGGGCCCAGGCTCGATGGCGGCGCCGGGGGCGTGGTGCCCTGTCCACAAGGTTCGTACCCACGATTCACGGGACTGCCGGTCGGTGCATAGTTTTGCCGCGTCCCACGGGAGGCAGCGTGCTACGCACGAGACCGGACTCACATGCGGGAGTTGCTTCATCTGCGAGGAACTGGGGCACCACGCCTGAGATTGCCCGGACCGCCCCTGCAAGAGGGCAAGCCCAAGCAACCAAGACCCGCGGACACCAAGGAAGAAGCAGGACGGAGCATCGTCACAAAGAGAAGCTTGGAGACGAGCGGCCCTGGAGCCACGCACCGACTCAGGGGCCGACTTACCGCAGGGCCCGTCCCCACGGAAATCGCCAACTATGGAGGGTTCGAAGCTTTCAACATCGGCAGAGGAACCCTCATTCCCGCCAACCATTCGCCATTCATCGAAACACGGCGGTCGCTCCTCCTCCAACCACTATCAAGCATCGAAGAAGCCCCTCCCTCACCTCGGGGATGGGGGCTGCCACACTCTCTGGAACCCTCGGGGGAAAGGACCCCGAGGAACTAATTATTGGCATGGCTCAGATATCACTCCGACCACATATGGAGGCACAACACCCCTTAAGACTCAAGCTCCTCACACGAGCCAACTCCGGGCGGGGCTCCCCGGCCAACGTTCCTGCCACGACAGGCAACCAAGGCGTAGAGCGTGCTACTTACGTCACGGGCTCCGAAAGACGGGTGTGAAGGTGGCCCATGGGGATCCCCCGGCCGCCCCGGGCACCCCTCCCGAGGTGACCGGATGAGACTTTGGGGAGCGGGGGGAGCGCATGGATGGGAGGTGCTTGCCGCCCCCTTCTTTGCCTCCCCGTGAAGAAGGCAACGGAGCCACCGCCCAAAAAGAAGAAGATACTCGAGATGGAGCGGTATTGGGACCGGAAGCACCTCCGGGCCGCGCCCCTCCCTCCAAACCACCGCGCCGGTGGAAAACGGGGGCATCCGGACCACTGGATCACGCGTGCCCCCCCAAGTACACCGTCGTCGACCAGGTCTCGGTTTGCCGGGTCAAGTGAGCTCGCGTCAACTCCCTTCCCCAGAGGGGAGGAAGGGAGGAAGAAGGGGTTCCCCGGATGTAAGATCCCGCGCACCCGAGAAAGCCCCTCCTCTGGAGTCCCCGCCTCGCGCGGGGCGGCAGCCTTGGCTGGAGCCCATAATTGCCAAGGCACCCGTATCCGGAAAGACAGCCCTAGGGATGAGTGTGTCAGCAAGGTCAGGGTTCGCCGTGCCCAATGAGGCTCATGTTCGGAAACGGACCCCTAGCGGAAAGAGCGGAAAAGTTTGGCAAGGTCGGAGTTCGCCGTGCCACCACAACTTGAACTCAGGAGTAGAAGCCCTAGCGGCATGCAAGTCGGCACGATCGGAATACCACGTATCATGTAGACTTGCAACCAGAAACGGACCCGTAGTGGTGAGCCCACCGACGTGGGCATATCCTGCCCCCCCCGGGACGGCGTGCTCCTCAGGAACAAGGGCCCCCCGCGGCGCAACGCGGCTAGGTCTGGGTTCGCCGAGCCATCGGGCCGTGCGGGCACTCGGGGGAGAGATCCCCCGGGAACTAATAAGTAACACCAGGGAAAAGAGAAGAGAAATTCATTATTTGCACCATGCAGGGTTCGCCCAAGATTACAATCCTGGCACCCACAGGCGGGCCCAGGGAGATAGTGCTCCGGTCTCTCCACCTGAGGGGCCCGGGGGCTAGGGGGCCGTGGAAAACCGGGGCCCCAGCACCGGTGATGGGGTCGCCTTGGCGGACGCCAGGGCGGACCGCACGGTCGCCGCTTCCGCTCGCAGGAGCGTGAGAGACAGTTGGGAAGCTACCGCCTCAACCTGCATGCAGAAAGGCAACAAGTGTAAGGGAGCAGCTGCAAGAAGACCAAGACAGGGACGGGCAGCAAGGGAGAAACCTCCAATTCCTCTTCTAGCCGGCGTATTAAGGAGGAGCGGGCCTGGGAGACCAGCCACGTGCCCCTTGACTACGCCAATCACCGCGGAGCTAGTCGGGAGGTCCTACACCAGGCACAGGAAGGGAAGAACACAGGTAAGTTCGCCTCACGCGTGCAGCCACCCTGACTCATCCCGGAAGCGGACGAGCAAGACATGACCAAGCCAAGACATTGACACCGAAGGAAGAGAATGGCTTACCCGCAAACGAGGATCGGGAGCACCGAGCGTCGGGAGGCCTGGCTTGTACGGGCTGCAAATCGGGAGCGCCGAGATGGATCGGACCCACCCCTCCATCTCATGCACCCGCAGCTCTCTTGACGTGATCCGGGAGCAGTCCCTCTCCGGAGACCACTCCTCGATCGTGTGGAGCCGGAGCTGCAGCGGCTGGACTCTCCGGGCCATCCACGTCACCAGAAGGTTCACCCTGTAAGACCACGCCCGACAGCCGCCTTCAGGGTCGGTAAGCACCGAACGTCCTCGGGGTTGCCAAGGGAGCTAAGGGCCCACCCCTCCGGGAAGCTGGTAACCCCCGGGAGAAGGGAGGAAGACCGGGCCCGCCCGACGAGGAAGGAAGTTTGGGATAGTAGAAGAATGAGCGCTGTCACTCGCCGCACGTTCCCCAGAGCGCAAGGTCCGGAAAGGGGGAGCGGCGCGGACCACTCTCACCGCGCCGCACTCCGACTCAGGATCACCTTCCCTGACGACCCTACCCCGAAGGAAGAAGAGGGAACACCAGAAGCCAAGATGGGCGTGGGCTGATGAGGATTGGACCTCTAGGGTGGCCCGATCTTCACGGATTGACGGGGGATGTGGACGAACGCACGCGAGACCACGAGGAACACGAAGAACACCAAGAAGAACGCCCCGAACACAAGAACACACACAAGATACAAGAACCGTATCCTTTACCGGTCGGTCCAACCGGCCCAATAGAATCCACACGAAGGTGGGAGATCGGCAAGTAGATACAAGAAGGGATCTTGGATGGTTGTTTCTCCAACGGTCAACCGAACCGATCCAATAAAGTCACCCGAGGATGAAAGATTGGCGAGTAGTCAAACTACAAGTAGAGGTCTTGAATCCACGAAGGGATCTTCTCCACAAGGGGAGGAACCATCCCCGCAAGGGGAGGAAGGAGACCGTCTTGAGGTGGGGAGCCTAGCTCTACTCTAATCTCAAAACATAGTCTATCTAGATCTGAGATGGGGAACTCCTATTTATAGTGTTGACCAAAAGGGGTAGGTGGGGAGGTTACATGGGCCTCCAACCCGTGCTGGACCCGCAGCGGCGGTACTACCGCTGGGTCAAGCGGTAGTACCGCTGGTGCGCGCAGGTTTCGCTTTTCCCACCTCGGCGGTACCGCCAGCGGTACCAGTTGGTACCGCTGAAGCGCTCTGAAGCCGGTTCTGGCGGTAGCTGCAGCGGTAGCAGTGGCGGTAGCTCACGAGCGGTAGTACCGCCTAACCCAGCGGTACTACCACCGCCTGGGTCTTTTCTCCTCTTCCTTCGTCTCTTCCAAGCCACCGTCTTGTCGTCCTTCGTTCCTCTTGCACCTTAGCCATCTTCCCGTGGTCTTGTACCCTTGGTGACACACCTAACAATGCAATGGGAACAATGGTCAAGTAGTATAACGTCCAAAGGTGACATATGGTGAATCACATAGTGGAAGGAGTTCACCTTTGATGTCCATGTTGACTTGTGGAGTGTTGGAGTACTTGACATGGTGATGTACGTGACTCGGGCTACATCATCTCCCCTCCCTTTAAAAAGAGTCGTCCTCGACTCTTGCTCTTCATCACCATGCAAATGAGGTAGATGTGTTGTCGAAGAATTGGAATTCACCACGCCTACAAACACTAAGGACTAAGCAAACCATGTGTGTGCAAAAAAGAGGAGCATATCAACAATGACATGTCCATTCTTTGTCATAGCACCGTTAGCACAACACAAGAATATGAAAAGGTAGTGCAAGTGCAAGGTCAAAGTGCAAGCAATCCAATGGAACATCTGCAAAATGTGAGAACACAAAAACTCCATAAAAATATGAGGATGCCATATAGGAATCTCACTTTGAACCATATGGGCATTATTGCACACAAGGCATTGAAAGTAACAATTTGTCATCAACCTTGATGCAACAAGAGGAGAATTTGGCAAAAACACACAATGTAGAATGTCCAAAATATCATCATGGTGGCAAACAAAGCACATGAAAGAGCAAGTTTTCAACATATTTGTTGCAACACCAAATTGGTAAAAACCAATAAACTCATGACAAGACATGCTCAAAATGTCATTATGGTTGCACACAATCCATTTAAAAGAACAAGTGTTCATCATATTTGTTGCAACACATAAATCATTCACATAAAAGATGGGGAAATTTGTCTTGCCATACGGGAAAGCATTATGACAAACATGTTTGCAAACAAACCAAAACCAAGAGAAATTGATCAACTTGTTTGATGCAAAACATGGGAAGGGTATTAGAGCCTGGTTCGATCCACGACTCAAGTGTATGCTCTCAAGAACTCTTTTTATCAACTCATGCTCAAGAGAGGTTGACATTATCATGCGGTTACCGGCACACACAAGACAACATATGAAGAAGTTATGTGCACGGTATATGAACACATCATCCATCATGAAGTGTCTCTTCATTTGCACATCACCAACCACACAAAAATCAATTGGAAAATATGACATATGTGGATGGTCACTATGCAAAGTGAAGGATGGAACAAGGTCCATAAGAGAAAACGAAACTTCTCAAAAAGTGAGAAAGCTATGGGGGCAATCTCATTATCAAGCATTTCAACATTAGTGCAAGCAACACATGTGAAAGAGAAATTGTTCAACATGTTGCAAGCCACAATGGGAGAAAAATAGAAACATTCATAACAAGGCATGCTCATGGCAAAATCATCACAAATAGTGATTCCACATGATCAACATTGGTTTCAAACAAGGTATCACAAGGGAATAAGAACGAATCATATGTGACCTCAAAAGAATCATCCATAGCATGCAAGCAATCATAGTTCATCATGTCCACTAGCGGGAACATGGTCACATCAACACCCATACCTTTGTATTCCCGCTCATGTGAAGTAGGTGTTGAAGTAGTAGAGGCTTCCATGTAGCCGACTTGTCCATCTTGAAGTAGACATGGGGTGGCATCATCATCATTCTCCATGTACATCTTCTCCATTTGAGGCACCGTCAAGTCGAAGATAGGCGTCTCATCATCCAAGGAACCTAGCACACAATGAGAAAACACACTAGAGGTAGAGGTTAAGTTGTTAGAAATCGAAATGGCCTCACAAGACCTATCAACTACCTCTCTCAACTCAAGTTGTGTATCACTCATTCCCTCAAAGTGAAAGCACTCAAACTCACATATGGTGGAGGCACTCAACTCACTCTCACTCTCACTCAAGTGGGCTAAGTGGCTCTCATTCTCACATGGGTTTGGTACCATCTCATAATCAAACTCATAGGGATATGCTCGGTTTCCTCAACTCCAAACGCCTCCAAGGTTGAAGGGAAACTCCCATGCTCAACCTCCTCAACCAACTCGCCTCCAAAGGTCAATGCCATAGTGTAGGCATCATCACTCACTCCTTTGCGGAAGGGAAAATCACATGCTCCGCTTCATTACTTGACTCCATTGCCGAAGGGAACATCCCATGCTCGGCATCATCATCACTTGACCCATGGTCAAAGGTGATAGCATCATCAATGCTCGCCTCCTTGGTCGAAGGGAAAATCCCATGCTCGACCGTCTTCTCACCATCTTGGTCACCGTCTTGTTCACCACCTTTGCACTCCCACATCATGTGACCTCTTCTATTGCATAGTGGGCACAAGAGATTGGGACATTCTCGTGGATCATGGTCTTGGCCTTGGCAATTGTCACATAGAAGGTCTTCTTCTTGCCATATGGGGGCCAATGTGATGGTGGCACTTGGTGTAGACGTCATATCATGAAAAGTACTTGAAGGGTGCCGTCTTGGTTGTGGCCTCACGTGTGTGACCATGCTTCTTCCGACATCGACGTTGGAGTCGCTCGATGAAGATGTCGAAGTTGGCCATGATCTCATCTGTTATTGGCGCACTTGGAGTGGTAGCACTAGGGGACACCATAGGATGTGCCTTTGTCGCCATCTTGTTCTCATGTCGACGTTGACGCTCTTGAGTGGTGGGGTGTCGCCGAAAGTCATTTGGATGCTTCTCCTCATGTTGGGCGGCGGCTTGTTGCCTTGGCGACCTTTCCTTGGAGCTTCCACTAGAGGTAGGAGACATGTAGTGGTCCACCGTGGCATCTTTCTTGTGGCGCCTTGAAGAGTGTGATGAAGGACGTATGCTCTTGGCAAGCTCGTCCATGGCATCCTTGACAATTTGGAGCTTGGCCTTGTCGATGTGCTTCTTGTGGCGCCTTCTTGAAGTTGAAGGAGAATGTGGAAGCTTGTCGCTCTTGGCGACGGCCTTGTCATGGCTCCTTCTTGAAGTTGATGGCGAATGGCGAAGCTTGGCACTCTTGGAAGTAGATGGAGCTCCAAAGGATGAACTCATGATGGCCTTCTTGTCGGAGCACCGTCTTGAGCGTGAACCATAGAAGTAGGTTGTGCCATGACGCTTGGTGGTGCCGCTCTTGAACATGGTGGTGATGGGGGTCCTCTCCTCTTGCATGTTGTCGAAGTCGCCGCACATGCAACAAGGGTAGTAGTTGTAGACGTTCTCCACCATGTCATCGGAGTGGTAGTCGTAGTCGTGGCGCTTCACCATGTTGTCGTAGTCGAAATTGGTACCATGTGATGAGGCATGTGAAGACACTTGCGCCTCATTGTCGTTGAGCTTGTGTAGTCGGAGTCGTGGTAGATGCGCACGTACTTGGAGTCGATACATTTTGGTGAAGGTTGCTCGACGTCATGGTACCGCTCCTTGTCGTGTACGCTCGAATAGTCGGAGTCATAGTCGGAGTAGTTGTAGCGGAAGTCTTGGTGATGATCCATCATGTCATGGGGGTCATTGTCGGTGTAGTCGTTGTAGTAGTCCCCCATGTCCTCAAAGTTTGGGACATCATAGTTGTTGTGGCTCATCATGTACTCATTCTCATCTTGGCCTCCATAGTAGCATTCACTCTCCCTAGACATGTCAACTCACAAGACAAGTGTATATATGTGGAGTGGAAAGGAACTAGAACACAACCTCTCACCTTGTAGATAGTATTGGACGTCGTGGACAACCAAGGGAAACGATCACAAAGTAAAATGCTTGTGTTCAAGTATCCAAAGCAAACTCCGAAACACACACGGCTTAAAAGTTGGTAGGAAGGTATGGTAGGTGGAAAGCAAATTGAACCAACCGGAAACCAAGATATTGTCAAAGCAAGTAGAGAACCACGATGATCACAAAGCAAATACAAGTCAATCTCAAAAGATATGAATATAGTTCAAGGAAACACACACGCGGAGAGATAAATGGGACTCGTGCAACCAAGAAGTGAGCTAAAGAACCATATGATCCTAGCGAAGACTATAAGCTCGTTGTTGCACAAGTACAAGGAGAGCTACTAGCTCGATTGCAATTTATTTGGTGGGCTACAAGATTTGCACAACAATGCACCACCTACTAAATGTTCATCGAGCTTGCGCTTTCCTACTAGATATGACAAGTGATGTTTCTTTCTTTTCTTTCTTTTGATTTGGCACTTTTTACTTCTTTTCTCTTGTCTCTTTAGACTTTTTTTTTCTATTTTGCACACTCACTTCTTTGATGCCAACACAAGATATATGGTATATGATAACTAGCGCATGAAATTTTGCTTGGAAACTACACGGTGCAAATGTGCAAAGCCCAAGCAATCATCAAGAGCTAGCCTCAATAGGACATGGTAAACGCAAAGATATAGTGTGGCTTTCAACAGAATGGCAAGGGGTAAAGATTGGCGATGTTATACCTTTCGTCGATGTTCTTCACCCTTTGTTGTAGAAGCTTCATGCTTGCCCACGAATTTTGGTGGTGGTGGATGACGGATCTTCCGCAATGGTGACGAAGGCCTTGATCATAGCTTTGAAACGAGCCAAAGAACACCAAAAACGGAGTCCGGAATCAAAAGATATGGCCAAAACAATTTTTCAGAAAATGCAGTTTTTGGAGGTACCGCTTAACCCAGCGGTAGTACCGCTCGAGGTACCGCTAGGGGGTCCAGAAAGCCGTTTTCAGCGGTACCGATTGGCGGTAGCACTGTAGCAGGCGGTAGTACCGCTGAAGATCGCTGTTCGTGCCCGAAAACGCGAAATTTTGCGATTTTGGCGGAAATTCTCGCCGAACAACCTCAAATCGAAGGGGCAAATGATGGAATTAGGCCATGGGAACGCAAAGGAAGTTAGATCAACTCGTATAGCAATAGATCCACGGATCAAAACTTGCAAAAACGCACTCAAATTTCAGATCGATCCCCTCCGGGAAGCTGGTAACTCCCGGGAGAAGGAAGGAAGACCGGGCCCGCCCGACGAGGAAGGAAGTTCCGGATAGTAGAAGAATGAGTGCTGTCACTCGCCGCACGTTCCCCAGAGCGCAAGGTCCGGAAAGGGGAGCGGCGTGGGACCACTCTCACCGCGCCACACTCCGACTCAGGATCGCCTTCCCCGATGACCCTACCCCGAAGGAAGAAGAGGGAACACCAGAAGCCAAAATGGGCGTGGGCTGATGAGGATTGGACCTCTAGGGTGGCCCGATCTTCAAGGATTGACGGGGGATGTGGACGAACGCACGCGAGAACACGAGGAACACGAAGAACACCAAGAAGAACGCCCCGAACACAAGAACACACACAAGATACAAGAACCGTTTCCCTTACCGGTCAGTCCAACCGGCCCAATAGAATCCACACGAAGGTGGGAGATCGGCAAGTAGATACAAGAAGGGATCTTGGATGGTTGTTTCTCCAACGGTCAACCGAACCGATCCAATAAAGTCACCCGAGGATGAAAGATTGGCGAGTAGTCAAACTACAAGTAGAGGTCTTGAATCCACGAAGGGATCTTCTCCACAAGGGGAGGAACCATCCCCGCAAGGGGAGGAAGGAGACCGTCTTGTGGTGGGGAGCCTAGCTCTACTCTAATCTCAAAACATAGTCTATCTAGATCTGAGATGGGGAACTCCTATTTATAGTGTTGACCAAAAGGGGGTAGGTGGGGGAGGTTACATGGGCCTCCAACCCATGCTGGACCCGCAGCGGCGGTACTACCACTGGGTCAAGCGGTAGTACCGCTGGTGCGGGCAGGTTTCGCTTTTCCCACCTCGGTGGTACCGCCAGCGGTACCAGTTGGTACCGCTGAAGCGCTCCGAAGCCGGTTCTGGCGGTAGCTGCAGCGGTAGCAGTGGCGGTAGCTCACGAGCGGTAGTACCGCCTAACCCAGCGGTACTACCGCCGCCTCGGTCTTTTCTCCTCTTCCTTCGTCTCTTCCAAGCCACCGTCTTGTCGTCCTTCGTTCCTCTTGCGCCTTGGCCATCTTCCCGTGGTCTTGTACCCTTGGTGACACACCTAACAATGCAATGGGAACAATGGTCAAGTAGTATAACGTCCAAAGGTGACATATGGTGAATCACATAGTGGAAGGAGTTCACCTTTGATGTCCATGTTGACTTGTGGAGTGTTGGAGTACTTGACATGGTGATGTACGTGACTCGGGCTACATCATCTCCCCTCCCTTTAAAAAGAGTCGTCCTCGACTCTTGCTCTTCATCACCATGCAAATGAGGTAGATGTGTTGTCGAAGAATTGGAATTCACCACGCCTACAAACACTAAGGACCAAGCAAACCATGTGTGTGCAAAAAGAGGAGCATATCAACAATGACATGTCCATTCTTTGTCATAGCACCGTTAGCACAATACAAGAATATGAAAAGGTAGTGCAAGTGCAAGGTCAAAGTGCAAGCAATCCAATGGAACATCTGCAAAATGTGAGAACACAAAAACTCCATAAAAATATGAGGATGCCATCTAGGAATCTCACTTTGAACCATATGGGCATTATTGCACACAAGGCATTGAAAGTAACAATTTGTCATCAACCTTGATGCAACAAAAGGAGAATTTGGCAAAAACACACAATGTAGAATGTCCAAAATATCATCATGGTGGCAAACAAAGCACATGAAAGAGCAAGTTTTCAACATATTTGTTGCAACACCAAATTGGTAAAAACCAATAAACTCATGACAAGACATGCTCAAAATGTCATTATGGTTGCACACAAGCCATTTAAAAGAACAAGTGTTCATCATATTTGTTGCAACACATAAATCATTCACATAAAAGATGGGAAATTTGTCTTGCCATACGGGAAAGCATATGACAAACATGTTTGCAAACAAACCAAAACCAAGAGAAATTGATCAACTTGTTTGATGCAAAACATGGGAAGGGTATTAGAGCCTGGTTCAATCCACGACTCAATGTATGCTCTCAAGAACTCTTTTTGTCAACTCATGCTCAAGAGAGGTTGACATTATCATGCGGTTACCGGCACACACAAGACAACATATGAAGAAGTTATGTGCACGGTATATGAACACATCATCCATCATGAAGTGTCTCTTCATTTGCACATCACCAACCACACAAAAATCAATTGGAAAATATGACATATGTGGATGGTCACTATGCAAAGTGAAGGATGGAACAAGGTCCATAAGAGAAAACGAAACTCTCAAAAAGTGAGAAAGCTATGGGGGCAATCTCATTATCAAGCATTTCAACATTAGTGCAAGCAACACATGTGAAAGAGAAATTGTTCAACATGTTGCAAGCCACAATGGGAGAAAAATAGAAACATTCATAACAAGGCATGCTCATGGCAAAATCATCACAAATAGTGATTCCACATGATCAACATTGGTTTCAAACAAGTATCACAAGGGAATAAGAACGAATCATATGTGACCTCAAAAGAATCATCCATAGCATGCAAGCAATCATAGTTCATCATGTCCACTAGCGGGATCATGGTCACATCAACACCCATACCTTTGTATTCCCGCTCATGTGAAGTAGGTGTTGAAGTAGTAGGGCTTCCATGTAGCCGACTTGTCCATCTTGAAGTAGACATGGGGTGGCATCATCATCATCCTCCATGTACATCTTCTCCATTTGAGGCACCGTCAAGTCGAAGATAGGCGTCTCATCATCCATGGAACCTAGCACACAATGAGAAAACACACTAGAGGTAGAGGTTAAGTTGTTAGAAATCGAAATGGCCTCACAAGACCTATCAACTACCTCTCTCAACTCAAGTGTGTATCACTCATTCCCTCAAAGTGAAAGCACTCAAACTCACATATGGTGGAGGCACTCAACTCACTCTCACTCTCACTCAAGTGGGCTAAGTGGCTCTCATTCTCACATGGGTTGGTACCATCTCATAATGCAAACTCATAGGGATATGCTCGGTTTCCTCAACTCCAACGCCTCCAAGGTTGAAGGGAAACTCCCATGCTCAACCTCCTCAACCAACTCGCCTCCAAAGGTCAATGCCATAGTGTAGGCATCATCACTCGACTCCTTTGCGAAGGGAAAATCCATGCTCCGCTTCATCACTTGACTCCATTGCCGAAGGGAACATCCCATGCTCGGCATCATCATCACTTGACCCATGGTCAAAGGTGATAGCATCATCATGCTCGCCTCCTTGGTCGAAGGGAAAATCCATGCTCGACCGTCTTCTCACCATCTTGGTCACCGTCTTGTTCACCACTTTGCACTCCCACATCATGTGACCTCTTCTATTGCATAGTGGGCACAAGAGATTGGGACATTCTCGTGGATCATGGTCTTGGCCTTGGCAATTGTCACATAGAAGGTCTTCTTCTTGCCATATGGGGGCCAATGTGTGGTGGCACTTGGTGTAGACGTCATATCATGAAAGTGCTTGAGAAGGGGCGTCTTGGTTGTGGCCTCACGTGTGTGACCATGCTTCTTCCGACATCGACGTTGGAGTTGCTCGATGAAGATGTCGAAGTTGGCCATGATCTCATCTGTTATTGGCGCACTTGGAGTGGTAGCACTAGGGGACACCATAGGATGTGCCTTTGTCGCCATCTTGTTCTCATGTCGACGTTGACGCTCTTGAGTGTGGGGTGTCGCCGAAAGTCATTTGGATGCTTCTCCTCATGTTGGCGACGGCGGCTTGTTGCCTTGGCGACCTTTCCTTGGAGCTTCCACTAGAGGTAGGAGACATGTGTGGTCCACCGTGGCATCTTTCTTGTGGCGCCTTGAAGAGTGTGATGAAGGACGTATGCTCTTGGCAAGCTCGTCCATGGCATCCTTGACAATTTGGAGCTTGGCCTTGTCGATGTGCTTCTTGTGGCGCCTTCTTGAAGTTGAAGGAGAATGTCGAAGCTTGTCGCTCTTGGCGACGGCCTTGTCATGGCTCCTTCTTGAAGTTGATGGCGAATGGCGAAGCTTGGCACTCTTGGAAGTAGATGGAGCTCCAAAGGATGAACTCATGGTGGCCTTCTTGTCGGAGCACCGTCTTGAGCTTGAACCATAGAAGTAGGTTGTGCCATGACGCTTGGTGGTGCCGCTCTTGAACATGGTGGTGATGGGGGTCCTCTCCTCTTGCATGTTGTCGAAGTCGCCGCACATGCTACAAGGTAGTAGTCGTAGACGTTCTCCACCATGTCATCGGAGTGGTAGTCGTAGTCGTGGCGCTCCACCATGTTGTCGTAGTCGAATTGGTACCATGTGATGAGGCATGTGAAGACACTTGCGCCTCATTGTCGTTGGAGCTTGTGTAGTCGGAGTCGTGGTAGATGCGCACGTACTTGGAGTCGATACAATTTGATGAAGGTTGCTCGACGTCATGGTACCGCTCCTTGTCGTGTACGCTCGAATAGTCGGAGTCGTAGTCGGAGTAGTTGTAGCGGAAGTCTTGGTGATGATCCATCATGTCATGGGGGTCATTGTCGGTGTAGTCGTGTAGTAGTCCCCCATGTCCTCAAAGTTTGGGCATCATAGTTGTTGTGGCTCATCATGTACTCGTTCTCATCTTGGCCTCCATAGTAGCATTCACTCTCCCTAGACATGTCAACTCACAAGACAAGTGTATATATGTGGAGTGGAAAGGAACTAGAACACAACCTCTCACCTTGTAGATAGTATTGGACGTCGTGGACAACCAAGGGAAACGATCACAAAGTAAAATGCTTGTGTTCAAGTATCCAAAGCAAACTCCAAAACACACACGGCTTAAAAGTTGGTAGGAAGGTATGGTAGGTGGAAAGCAAATTGAACCAACCGGAAACCAAGATATTGTCAAAGCAAGTAGAGAACCACGATGATCACAAAGCAAATACAAGTCAATCTCAAAAGATATGAATATAGTTCAAGAAACACACACGCGGAGAGATAAATGGGACTCGTGCAACCAAGAAGTGAGCTAAAGAACCATATGATCCTAGCGAAGACTATAAGCTCGTGTTGCACAAGTACAAGGAGAGCTACTAGCTCGATTGCAATTTATTTGGTGGGCTACAAGATTTGCACAACAATGCACCACCTACTAATGTTCATCGAGCTTGCGCTTTCCTACTAGATATGGCAAGTGGTGTTTCTTTCTTTTCTTTCTTTTGATTTGGCACTTTTTGCTTCTTTTCTCTTGTCTCTTTGACTTTTTTTCTATTTTGCACACTCACTTCTTTGATGCCAACACAAGATATATGGTATATGATAACTAGCGCATGAAATTTTGCTCGGAAACTACACGGTGCAAATGTGCAAAGCCCAAGCAATCATCAAGAGCTAGCCTCAATAGGACATGGTAAACGCAAAGATATAGTGTGGCTTTCAACGGAATGGCAAGGGGTAAAGATTGGCGATGTTATACCTTTCGTCGATGTTCTTCACCCTTTGTTGTAGAAGCTTCATGCTTGCCCACGAATTTTGGTGGTGGTGGATGACGGATCTTCCGCAATGGTGACGAAGGCCTTGATCATAGCTTCGAAACGAGCCAAAGAACACCAAAAACGGAGTCCGGAATCAAAAGATATGGCCAAAACAATTTTTCAGAAAATGCAGTTTTTGGAGGTACCGCTTAACCCAGCGGAAGTACCGCTCGAGGTACCGCTAGGGGGTCCAGAAAGCCGTTTTCGGCGGTACCGATTGGCGGTAGCACTGTAGCGGCGGTAGTACCGCTATGTATGGCGGTAGTACCGCTGAAGATCGCTGTTCGTGCCCGAAAACGCGAAATTTTGCGATTTTGGCGGAAATTCTCGCCGAACAACCTCAAATCGAAGGGGCAAATGATGGAATTAGGCCATGGGAATGCAAAGGAAGTTAGATCAACTCGTATAGCAATAGATCCACGGATCAAAACTTGCAAAAACGCACTCAAATTTCAGATCGATCCCCTCCGGGAAGCTGGTAACCCCCGGGAGAAGGAAGGAAGACCGGGCCCGCCCGACGAGGAAGGAAGTTCGGGATAGTAGAAGAATGAGTGCTGTCACTCGCCGCACGTTCCCCAGAGCGCAAGGTCCGGAAAGGGGGAGCGGCGCGGGATCACTCTCACCGCGCCACACTCCGACTCAGGATCGCCTTCCCCGATGACCCTACCCCGAAGGAAGAAGAGGGAACACCAGAAGCCAAAATGGGCATGGGCTGATGAGGATTGGACCTCTAGGGTGGCTCGATCTTCACGGATTGATGGGGGATGTGGACGAACGCACGCGAGAACACGAGGAACACGAAGAACACCAAGAAGAACGCCCCGAACACAAGAACACACACAAGATACAAGAACCGTTTCCCTTACCGGTCAGTCCAACCGGCCCAATAGAATCCACACGAAGGTGGGAGATCGGCAAGTAGATACAAGAAGGGATCTTGGATGGTTGTTTCTCCAACGGTCAACCGAACCGATCCAATAAAGTCACCCGAGGATGAAAGATTGGCGAGTAGTCAAACTACAAGTAGAGGTCTTGAATCCACGAAGGGATCTTCTCCACAAGGGGAGGAACCATCCCCGCAAGGGGAGGAAGGAGACCGTCTTGAGGTGGGGAGCCTAGCTCTACTCTAATCTCAAAACATAGTCTATCTAGATCTGAGATGGGGAACTCCTATTTATAGTGTTGACCAAAAGGGGGTAGGTGGGGGAGGTTACATGGGCCTCCAACCCATGCTGGACCCGCAGCGGCGGTACTACCGCTGGGTCAAGCGGTAGTACCGCTGGTGCGGGCAGGTTTCGCTTTTCCCACCTCGGTGGTACCGCCAGCGGTACCAGTTGGTACCGCTGAAGCGCTCCGAAGCCGGTTCTGGCGGTAGCTGCAGCGGTAGCTCACGAGCGGTAGTACCGCCTAAATCAGCGGTACTACCGCCGCCTGGGTCTTTTCTCCTCTTCCTTCGTCTCTTCCAAGCCACCGTCTTGTCGTCCTTCGTTCCTCTTGCGCCTTGGCCATCTTCCCGTGGTCTTGTGCCCTTGGTGACACACCTAACAATGCAATGGGAACAATGGTCAAGTAGTATAACGTCCAAAGGTGACATATGGTGAATCACATAGTGGAAGGAGTTCACCTTTGATGTCCATGTTGACTTGTGGAGTGTTGGAGTACTTGACATGGTGATGTACGTGACTCGGGCTACATCATGGGCCCCGAGGAAAGCCTCACAACAAGTGATGAAGCAAGAAACAAGGGTAATGCAGTCAGGAGATAGATGGTGAAGCTGAATCCCGCACAAGCAAAAGAGGGAATGAAGGAATGGGTGCATTGGAGGGGAAAGCCCGCGCTCCAAGTGAGAAGCAAAAAGCACACATTCCCCGGTGGACGGGCGAGGAACCAACTCTTCCTCCTCCGTCACCCGGCGCGACGACCGGTCGGAGCTAGGAAGAAAGCCAACGGCAGCGAGGAAATCCAACTCCCCGTGAGACAGGTCTGAGCCCCGCCAAGGAAGACCACCCTCTCCTGAGGCCGCGAGGAGGACACAGTTGCGGTGCGGAGGGGAAGGATGCGGCCCGGCGGATGAAGAAAAAGGAAGGACCGAGTCACGGACCTCCCAGGAGCAAGAAACGGCAATCTTCGAGGCAGGGAAGTGGGAGCTCCCCGAAGGAGATGATCTCTTGGAAGAAGCCATGGAAGAGAAGGAGGAGAAGCGCGCCTGAACAGGCGGGATCGGGTTTTCCCTCCTCTTAAATATGGAAGGAAGCGCACGGACGGTCCCGCTCCCCTCGTGAAGCGCAACCGTCCCAGAACCTACATCATTGCTCGCCGGTTCCCACCGTCGACAGAAACGATGCGACAGGGTGGGGGACTATGCATAGACAAGACACCAGTGGCTTCGACCACGTGTCCGCAGCACGGGCCTCAGGTGAGCGGGCCCCCTGCGCTGCAGAAGGACGCCCCCGAGCAGAGACCTGACTCTGCCTAGGGGCGCCCGGGGGCTACTGTCAGCCTCCCGGGGAGGGGGTCCCCTGGGGAGCCGGCGCACAGGGCCCCGCTCCCCGGGAAGGCCGGCGGGGCACCGCCCGTCTACAACAGAAAGGGGGGACCCCGGGAGCGGGATCGCCCCAAGGCCCGGGAGAAGGCAGCGCTCCTTCCCGGGGAGATCAGGGGTCACACCACGTGGAGGGAGATTCCTGTACCTCGACAGAAGAGATGGCTTCGCAGGGAAGGAAACGTCACTGGCGCCACGGACAAGATCCGGTGCTTCCGCGGCGAAAGCAGGGCCGTGCGCGTGATGGGACCTGATCACCCGTCCCATCACGGGCAGGACTGAGCGTATCCGCCTAGCCAGATCCAGAGCAGCCCTGGACGGGCCGTCACATCAAAGCCGGCTGAAGGCGCGGCATGAAGGCCAATGCCGCGGGCACATTGACACGACGACAGCCGAAGACCGCCATCTGGACGGCGCCGCGACGCGTGCCCCCGGCCGACGACCGGACGTGCCAACCCGACCCCCTGTGGTAGCCCCTTGAGTATAAAAGGAGGACCGAAGTCGAGGGAGGCGGAGGAGACTTCCTACTAGACACATAGCTCGGGGGCTAGCTGACTTCACCTCGGAGACCTTCCCGGGGAGAAGCTTGGATAGGCCCGGAGCATAGAAAGAAGCATTGTAAGACACACCGTGTACTACTTCACCGACGATCAATCAAGCCAGACAAGCAGGACGTAGGGCATTACACGGCGACGCGGCCTAAACCTGGGTAAAATCTCGTGTGTTCGTGCTTGTTCTCCGGGTATTGGGGTCGGAGCACCTCGTGCCCTCCTACCGAACAACTGGGAGGTGTTCGCACCTCTGGTGTCCGAGTTATGTAACTCGACAGCGGCCATCTAGCCGGTGGTCACCGCCACCGCATACACGGCGCCGAGACGCGCCACCAGTGCTGCGCGCCCTGCGGATTGGGTCTCCGCCACCGCCTCCGCAGTGCGTGAAGACATAGGAGGAGGCCGACCCTGAGCTCCAGGCCATGAAGGAGGCCTCGCTCAGGTAGATGGCCGAGGAAGAGGCCAAGCGCTGCGCCATCGTCCTCGCCGACGTCGCCCGGGAGCAGGAGGCGGCGCAGCAGGCGGAGGTCCTTGAGGAGCCATGGTACGAGGCCATGGACGTGGACCTGCTACCGGCGCCTCCGCTACCAGAAGGCCTGAAGGGCAGCGCTAGGTCTTCCAAGGCGGCGTCTGGGAGGTCCCGAGGGCACCGTCCCTCCCAGAGGAGGCGGAGGAGGCGCAGGAGCAGCTACCCATGCCGCCGGCTATCGTCCCACTACGAGGCGGACTACTGGCGCACCTATGGAAGGAGCCGGAATACATCATCCTTGACGGGGATGACGACCTTAAGAAGAAGAAGTAGAAGCCCACAAAGGGCAAAATATTTAGTCTTTTTGAATATTTTTGTTTTGAAAAATGTTATGTAAACAGGCCGTTTGTGGCCCACCTCCCCTATCTATCAATGAAAAAAGGCCCCTATAGGGCCTGGTTAGTTGGGGAAAAAAGTCGGGCGGACTCGATGCGTCGTGTCGTTGGGCGCACTGGCGCCAAGGGCAGACAGGGGCGGACTAGGCCTGTCCTTTTGCCGACGCAAATGGACCAAAGGCACGTCCATTTGCGTTGGCCCGTTGGAGTCATCCTAAGTAGTACTTACTTATAAGTAATTCTTTTTTTTCTAGAATACACTCTGGAAGAGTGGAAGGTGTATCACCTATCATAGAAGGGGTGCCAAAGCAGCAAGTTTACTACGCCATATACTAGTGGCCTAGACCGCTTTCAACGGAGAGGCGACGGCTCCTCTCGATAGGGAACTAAGCTAAATCCAACAACTAGAGTGGCGCTGGAGGCGGGAAACCGAACGTAATCAAGCTTTAACATTGTCTGACTATAGAAAAAATGTATACGACTAGTCTTAAGGAAAGGGATATTTTACCATACATCATATTACATATTTTCAGGTGTAGTATATGTCTCATCTAATGGCTAAAATTAATTGAGCCAGATTTAAGCCCAGGGACAAAAACAACTTATTTTCTATCATTAAGAATCTTCTTTGCGAGGTACTGGGGATCGGTCAATAACTTGTTGCAACACCCTGGGCTGGGTCTGTCACTTCTCTAGAATCTATAGACTGGTCCCCCGTATCAACACTGGTCTTTTCTGCACACTTTATACTCACTCGTGCGCACCGGGAACGATTTCCAGGTCAGTCATCCATCGTGAAATTGCTCCGGGTTAAGCACGTTTAGCGTCGAAGTTCCTTCCAAATGAGTTTCGGGAAAGAAGATGCAACTTGTTAATGTGAATATTGTAGCAATGCTATTAAGCCCCGAGACATGAACTTGCGCCATGAACCGTGTCAAACGTCCGCAAGCTACACTAGTGGAAACCGGACCTTTGGTGGAGAGGGGTGTTGGGCTCTAGTCCCGGGCGTGGTTCGAACCCGAACTAGAGGAGGGAACTAGTACCGGGCCGGCGGCTCTGACGCCGCACAGGTCCGGTCCCGGGTCGTAGGGCACCTCTAGTTCCGGGCCGTGATACCACTCGGGACCGAGGCAGTCAGCGGCAGGGTGGAGACTGGAGGGTGGGCCTTTCGTCCCGGGCCGTGGTACAACCCGGGACTAGAGGTCCCGCTATATCATCTCCCACCCTAGGCCGGCCACCATTTTTGAACTCTCAAGTTCATCTCCATTGTTTCTCTCTCAAGCTCAAGTGCAGCTCCATTTTTTTCCAAGATTTGTCAAGATAGACGGCACCCATCTCTCCAAGGGTTAGCAACACTTGATCCTTTCACCCGGCGGCCGATTTTTGCCATTTCCATACAAGTTTAGCTCATTTCATTTTTGTAGTGCTACCTAGGTGTTTGATGAAATGCCTAAGCTAGGTAGTTCATATTTTTATATGTTTTTTTAGCTCAAATTAATTTATGATTTGTGGATTTTAGTGTCGTCTCGGTCCTCACCGCCGTCGATAGCCCCCGCCGTCCCGTGACCGGCACCACCTCGGTGAGCCTCTTTTTTATCTTTTATTTTAAAAATTACTTGTATGATTTGAATGCATAATTATTTTTCTTGTATAATTTTCTTATGTTTTTTATATGTATAGTGTCATGGTTTTGATATCCGTCCCCGTCGGCCCTCGTCCGGTCTATGATTCGGATGTGGTATATTTTTATCACTATTTATTTTGTTTCGTGTTTATAACAATCATGCCGACCAACTTGACATAGATATATTTTTATTTAGGAGGTAGTTGAACCGGAAATTCCAGCCGACCCTATTGTCGAGTTTTTTAAAAAAGAAAACAACGATTTGAAAGCAAAATTGAAGATAAGTGAAGATCTTCGTCTCCAATGCCTAGAAAAGAAGATGGAATTGGACTTGAAGATTGCCGACATCGTTGATGCTCACGGGGTCGAGCTTGCCGACATCGTCGCTGCCTACGAGATGAAGATGGATGCAATGTGCGTCAAGCTTAAAAGTTTAGAAATTATGTCATTAGTCAAGAGGCTTGGTATCATTATGCTCTTGGTTCAATAGTTACCTTAGTTGCGATTCTGATCGCATTTGTTGTTGGATTTAAATTCTTTAGATAGTTGTATTCTCTAGTTTTAATTAATTTATGTTTTATGAGAACTATGTATTACATTTGGTCACTACTCTACTTTGGTTTTAATGTGATGAACTTGTATTAATGAATATGGTCTGTTTCCTATTATGTTGGTTTACCGTAATGGGTTTTAGCGGTGATTTGCAGATGAGTCATCCATGGATGTACGCTGACCGACGCTCTAAAGAGTACATGGATGGCGTGCAATCTTTTCTCAATGTGGCTAAGTCTAACAAGGGGCCGAATGGTTTTATGTGTTGTCCATGCAGTAAATGTCGGAATGAGAAGGATTACTCTAACACAGACATAATTCACCTCCACCTGATAACTTCTGGTTTCATGCCCGGCTATAATTGTTGGACCAAGCACGGAGAAAAAGGGGTTATGATGGAAGACAACGAAGAAGAAGAGAACGATGACAACTACATGTACCCTGAATACGATGGTAACCCAACAGGGGAAGCTGATGATGAAGAGGTACCAGATGATCCCATCATACATGATGATTTACGTGGGGTCATCGTTGATGCACATACCCTAGCAGAAACTACACTTGAGAAGTTGAAGTTGGAGCGCATGTTAGAGGATCACAAAACAAAGTTGTACCCAACTTGCGAAGATGGCAACACAAAGCTCGGTACCACACTGGAATTATTGCAATGGAAGGCAGCGAATGGTTTATCTGACAAGGGATTTGGGAGTTTACTGAAAATAGTGAAGGACAAGCTGCCGGCTGGTAACGAATTGCCTAAGAGTGCGTATGAAGCAAAGAAGATTATCTGCCCTCTAGGATTAGATGTGCAGAAGATACATGCATGCATTAATGACTGCATCCTCTACCGCGGTGAAAACTACGAGAATTTGAATGAATGCCCGGTATGCGGTGCATTGCGGTATAAGATCAGAGCAGATGACCCTGGTGATGTTGAGGGCCAGCCCGCCAGGAAGAAGGTTCCTGCCAAGGTGATGTGGTACGCTCCTATAATACCACGGTTGAAACGTTTGTTCAGAAACAAAGAGCATGCCAAGTTGTTGCGATGGCACAAAGAAGACCGCAAGAGCGACGAGATGTTGAGACACCCAGCTGATGGGTCGCAGTGGAGAAAAATCGATACAGAGTACAAGGAATTTGCACGTGACGCAAGGAACTTAAGGTTTGGTCTCAGCACGGATGGCTTTAATCCTTTTGGGGAGCAGAGCAGCAGTCATAGCACCTGGCCTGTGACTCTATGTATCTATAACCTTCCTCCTTGGTTGTGCATGAAGCGGAAGTTCATTATGATGTCAGTGCTCATCCAAGGCCCGAAGCAACCCGGTAACAACATTGATGTGTACCTGAGGCCATTAGTTGATGAACTTTTGCAGTTGTGGCGTGATGATGGGGTACCTATGTGGGATGAGTACAAACAAGCGGAATTTAACCTACGAGGGTTGTTGTTTGTAACCATCAATGATTGGCCTGCTCGTAGTAACATTTCAGGACAGTCAAACAAGGGATACAATGCATGCACGCACTGTTTAGATAGCACTGAAAGTATATATGTAGGTAACAAGAATATGTACCCGGGTCATCGTCGATTTCTTACAACTCAGCATCCCCTAAGAAAGAAAGGCAAGCATCATTTCAAAGGTGAGGCAGATCACCGGCCGAAGCCACCCCTCCAAAGTGGTGAAGATATATATGATGCGGTCAAGGATTTAGATGTAATCTTTGAAAAGGGTCCTGGCGGACAGTCTGTTCCGAAGGACGCTAACAACCACGTTCCCCTGTGGAAGAAGAAGTCTATATTTTGGGAACTACCCTATTGGAAAATCCTAAATGTCCGCTCTGCAATCGACGTGATGCACATGACGAAGAATGTTTGCGTGAACCTGCTAGGCTTCTTGGGCGTGTATGGGAAGGCAAAAGATACTCCGGAAGCACGAGAGGACCAACAACTATTGAAAGACCCAAAGAACCTGTGAGGATGGATAAAGGACGTCTACATCCTGCTAGCTACGTTCTTACCAAAGAAGAGAAGGAGATATTTTTTGAAGTCCTGAGCAGTATGAAGGTCCCATCTGGCTTCTCGTCGAATATAAAGGGAATAATAAATATGGCAGAGAAAAAGTTGCAGAACCTAATGTCGCATGACTGCCACGTGCTGATGACTCAATTGCTTCCGGTTGCATTGCGGGGGCTTCTACCGGAAAATGTTCTACTATCCATTGTTCAGCTATGTGCGTTCCTCAATGCAATTTCGCAGAAGTCAATCAGCCCAACCACTCTAGTAAGGTTACAGAAGGATGTCGCTCAATGTCTCGTTAGTTTTGAGTTGGTGTTCTGATGCATATAAAATGCATACATGAACTTTGCACTATATAACTCATATTCCAATCATATTTGCATCATATAAGGGTTATACCACTGTTATTTAATGATTTTAGGAAAAAAATTGTTTCCTAATTTTATGGAATTAACCCTGCGTAAGCAGAAAACCCTATTTTTTCCTTTTATGTGTCAGGGACCCAAATGTCGTCAGAAAAATATGGAAAAATACGGATGTCATTATTTTGGAAGGAAATAGACGTAGGAGCAAAGGAATCAAGCAAACGCAGCCCGGAAGGCCAAAAGGGGGTGGCCCACGCGGCCCCTGTACCTGGCTGCGTGGGGCCCACCATTTTGGGCCTCAGAGCTCCGCAGCCGTCGATCTTTCTTCCACCACCTTCGTCTTGAACTAAAAACGCCTATAAAAGAAGTCCCACGGCGTTCTCGAAAATAAGCGCCGCCATATCATAGAAACACGAAAACGAAGATCTGGAGCTGCAGATTGGAGGGGGAAAACTCCGGCGGGGCGCTGCCGGCGTGGTCTCCATCTTCTCCATCAACATCTCCACCGTCTCCATCATGAAGAGGGAGTAGTCCACCTCTAGACTATGGGTTTGTGGAAGTAACATATGTATCTCTCCTCTCTTTGAGCTTCAATAATGAGTACCGTATGAGTTGTTGAATATGATTATGGTCATATTTGTATTACCTATGTGGTGGATCTTTTTGTGAGTTAATATATGTTGAGATTGCAAATATTTGTTTCAGTTATGAGTATAGATGCATATTATGTACCCCGTTCTTATATACTTGTTATGAGCAAGTATGTTTATGAGGGCGTGTGTGGGGTGATGTGTGCATTAGTTGGAGTAACGGGGGTGGTGAGTGCGGTAAGTTGACAACTGAAATATCGCGATCCACTTGGGTGTTTACCTTACTTTGTTGCCTCACTAGGGATAAACAAAAATACCATGCTACCGGAGATGTGGGTGTGAGCATCGCCACTACTCTATGACTAGATCTAGCATGTTCTTATTTTCACTTCATGTCATGATTCTTAAAGCTATACTCTGATTTATCTTAATTGCTAAGGTGTTATGATTTAGTTCATCTTACACCAAAAAGAGAGATTAATAACCAAAAGATCTCTATATTAGGACGTGATGCCCATATAATTAGTAACTTGATATCAAACTTGGTGTTGCAATCTCATATGTCAACTCTATGTGTCCATTATCTGCCACACCATTAAAAGAGAGAGTGCATTTGTGAAACCATGAACCCCGGTCCATTTTTAATCATAAGAAACACCTTTCCAACCACTTTTACCGCTTTACCATTTTCTGCCATTATTAAATCCGAAAATACAAAAACACTTTTCCATCGTGCATTCATCATAAAAAAGCCAAAAATATCATTTACCATTGTTATCATCATCTTTGCACATTCATCCACCACCATTGCATATTTATTTCTTGTTTGCATTGCGTATTTATCTTGATATCATTCCACACCTTGTGCTTGACAACCACAGGTGAGGTTGAGGACCAAAACAATTAACCTTGTTTTGTAGGTGACCAAAAGAAGGATAGGGAGATAGATCTTTCACTACTGATTCCCTGAGAGTTCGATATTAAACCCTCGAGTCACCCTCGTGGGGAAAACACGTCTTCCACTTACTACACACTCTGCACTTGGAGTCTCAACCTAACCCATTTACTTTTGACACAGGTGAACTACGCACCGGAGATCAAGACTGCATCTCTGCAATAGTTGTTTCCTGGCGCTGTAGATCAACCTCTTCAAGGGCCATCATGTTCCCACCATCCTTCTTCACTATTATGACACATCTCCTAGTACACCTGTTCAACGAGATTCGCATTCTGGGTCCTGTATTTCTACACAATATGTTCCCCTTTGAGAGGTTCATGGGAGTGTTGAAGAAGTATGTTCATAACCATGCTAGGCCAGAAGGAAGCATCTCCAAAGGGTATGGAACAGAGGAGGTCATTGAGTTTTGTGTTGACTTTATTCCCGGCATTAAGTCGATTGGTCTTCCTGAATCGCGACATGAGGGGAGACTAAGTGGAAAAGGCACTCTAGGAAGGAAATCATACATATGCAGGGACGGGTATTCTTTCACAAAAGCACACTACACAGTTCTGCATAATTCCACTTTGGTGGCTCCGTATATCCAGATGCACAAGGATATTGTACGCTCAAACAACCCGGGGATGGATGACTCCGCCATTGCAAAGGAACACATGGAGAATTTTGGCGGTTGGTTGGAAACGCATCTGAACAACAACAACATAGTCTCAGATGGGCTGTACTTGTTGTCTAAGGGGCCATCTTCGACTATTTGGACTTTTCAAGGGTATGAGATAAACGAGAATACATTTTACACTAACGACCAAGATAAAAAGAGCACCAACCAAAATAGTGGTGTCCGCTTTGATGATAAGAGCACGAACGACAATGGGCGAAATGAGACCACGGTCACATATTATGGTTGCATAGAGCAGATATGGGAACTTGACTATGGACCTTCTTTTAACGTCCCTTTATTCTGGTGCAAATGGTTCAACCTGAAAGGCGGCGGGGTAAAGGAAGACCCATCGTACGGAATGACTACAATGGATCTCACGAATGTTGCGTACGACAACAAACCATTCGTTCTAGCCAAAGATGTGGCTCAGGTTTTCTATGTGAAGGACATGTCTACCAAGCCAAAAAAAAAAAGATAAGGAAGTGAATACATCAGCCGATGAACCAAAGCGCCACATAGTTCTTTCAGGGAAAAGAACCATCGTGAGAGTGGAGGACAAGACAGACATGTCAGAAGATTACGACAAGTTTCATGAAATTCCGCCCTTCAAAGTGACCACTGACCCAAGCCTCAAGTTATATGCAGACCCTTGTCCATGGTTACGGAGCGATCAGAAGAAAGGGTCTCACAAAAAGAAAAAGCAAAGACTAAATAGGGATGTTGTTCATGATGTGTAATAATTTATTAAACTTTTATATAATTTACAGTATGGAGGACAAGACAGACATGTCAATTAAATCAAGCGTATGGCGGTGGCAGAATGTAGTACTTAATTTATAGTAGTACTTGATTTATAAATTTTTGATGTAGCATCAAACTTTGTGATGTGAAATGATCCACTGCGCATGTAGTACTTGATTTATAAATTTTTGAATTGATTTTAAATTAAGAGCATGTAGTATTTAATTTAAAACCAAGCGCATGTGGTACTTCATTTTAAACCAAAACAGAAAATAGGAAAATGAAAGCAATTTTTACTTGATTTAGACAACTAAATCAAAAGATAAAAAAAAAGTAAGAAACCAGAAAATTTAAAAAATCAACCTCTAGTACCAGGCCGTGCGACCACCCGGTACTACAGGTCCACTAGGCCTGGCGCGCAAATTTTCACGGCCCTGAGGGACCTCTAGTACCGGTGGTAACACGGCCCGGTACTAGAGACCCTCTAGTACCGGGTGGAGCCACGGTGTGGGGACCCCGGACTAGCCGTCCGAAATACCCGATTATGCTTAACAGAACGATCCCGTGATCAGTCTGTCGTTGCACATAATCCGAACTGAATACCAAAGTTTACATCCATTACAATACCGAATTAAAGTGTTACATAAATGGTCATTTAGAACAAGTCTTACATAGGTGCCTTCATGGGCCAAATCAAAATAATCAGCGGAAGCTAAAGCGTAGTAGACCACAACTTCTAACAACGACCCGACAGGCAGCTGACTGATGGAGATCCTTAGTTCGCATAGAGGTCGCCATACTCCTCCTCGGCGCAGTGCTCCTCGTAGTCTGGCTAGGACAATAGCCAGGGACGAAAGCAATATGAGTACATTTGATTGTACTTGCAAACTACCCCAACATGAGTATGCACTTGTTTTATTTTAATTTCAAACTTTTATTTTCTTAAAACATCTCTATATCTTTGTTGAAAAAGGTAAGAAGAATTTTATAACTATCCTTGAATAAAATCACCATTTTATCTGTTTCTCCAAAACTCCTCCTTTTCCGACCATAGTCCGTCATGGTCCACTTCCCTTCAACAACCTCATACCGATCCGTTGGTATAGGTATATGAAACATTCTCCACTTCATTTTTCTTTAAAACTCAACTCTTTTATAAAACTTGCACATAGTCTTAGGACAGCCTCCCAACTGTCCATATCCGAGGACTCGGCTATTCGAATAGTTTTAACCCTCTGCAGAGGTAGCATGCTTTTAGCCCACATCCATCCGGTAACTCATCGTGTCAGCCACGTCCCGCCATACAAGGTGTATGCGAAGTTGATCCACCGACCATAGTCTGTCCTTTGCTCATGCTAGTATAGGATCCTACCCCTATGACACTTTCCATCGACACTCAGTCCAGTTTCCCGTCAGAAACCCTAAGTGTGAGGACTCATAGGTTTTTCCCGGCGACCACATTGTGAAGTCTTCAATCCTCCTCCTTATCTTTCCATAGAGTTTGAGCGAGGACCCAGGTCAGGGGAGTTCACTAAACCATCCCCTCATGCATAACGGAGTCATCTCCGTCGATGAGGTATCCCATACTAATAAGAGAAAATTATATGACTAAGCCTTTTCCCATATATGGTAAATGTGGTCGCACATTGTAAGATTGGTCGTCATAGTACTAGGACACTGTGCATTTTTCATAAACATCACCATTTTTCATTTCTCCACTTCAACACCGACATCTCGTCCTTTCATATCCACACAAGTATTTACAAAGGAGTTTTGAATAAACAACATTGTTTCCCATCCTATAGTTTTATATAAACTACCTTATATTTCTACATAGGGTGGCAAAATAATATCCATATACTTTTTTGAAAAGGTTTTGTAAACCATTGCCTTAAGAGTAAATCATTTGATCAAAGTAGATGTATATGTATTTAGGTGCAAGCTCAGAGAGTAGATTGCCTTGCTCAGAGAGATGCATATGTATTTGGATTAATTGGAGTTACCAAACTCCCTACACAATCTTATATTTACTAATTGGAGGCACCATACGAGGCACCACGTTAATCCTGGAGAAAACATAAATATCAACCGTAAGATGTAAAATCTATGGATTGGATTTAGATCGCTAAGTCGTGGGGTGGTGAGAGTCCTAGAAACATACGCCACGTAAGTACTGGAAAAATATAACGTCAACCGTCGGATGATATTAACATGTAGTCTAACCATTAGATCTGGGATTTTCTCATGTGATCCTCCGAGCCCTGCCGAGTTTCCACGCAGTTCTATACGCATTTGGTCTTCGCACCGTGGTTCGAATCCTAGCAAATAATTATTTCTTTGCCCAGTCGCGAAAAGTCAGGCACAACCATGCAGAGCAGTCGATCGTATCGCGCAGGTGTCGTATCTTGGTATCTATGCTGTATTGTCTGTACTGCGTTTCTGCCGTCGCTGATGTAAATTCCTAGCTAGGTAGCGTCGCTTATGACAGGACTCCATATATTCTGCATCACCATGTACTGCTAGGCAAGACATGCATATGCATCAGGACACACGGTACTACAAGCGTGCAGTAAAGTTGGAATCAGTTGTGTGACTGAAAAGTTCATATAACTAATATTGATTCTATTTAATTAGTGCCCCAAGTCAGATCAAATCCCGTTTTCTGCTGTCTACAGTTCACTTACTAATTCTGTACGAAGCTGATGCTGATCATATGCCTAGATCCGCTTTTATATTGTACATAATTCAAGCTCATAAGATGAGACTAGGTTTATACACTCAAATTAGTTTCTCGATATAGTATAATCTATAAACATACAGTTTTTTGTACACTATTGTACAATCCAATTCCAAATAATGAATATTACTAGATCTTAATGCATATAGGTATAAGGTTATCACAATATGAGTGTAGGTTTATACAATCAAGTTAGTTCCTCGGTATAACAGAATTTAGTTTAAGCTATAATGCTACAGATTTTGGGATACGGGTCTACCGTTAAATTCCAAATAATGGATATTACTAGATCTAAATTCATACAGATACAAAGTTATAGTTACCACGCCGTAAGGTTGAAACATAGTCTGAAACCATGCTTTCATGTGAAGGTTCATTTTTTAACTTATTTTAAAAATTAACCTATTTGCATACAATAACCATGAAAAACAATTACATGCTTTAAGAATTAAGCTGGAAAAGATATGTCCAAATGGCGGTGGAGTTTCAAACGTTTCACTATTTATGTCAACATTAAAATTAGCCCGTGCGGATGCACGGGTTAACGACTAGTGGTTTTAATCCAGTAACTTAATAATCAAGTTTTGGCTACCAAATAGGTTATGTTGCACCTAAAATTAAATCCTTTTAGGGGCAAGTAACCAAGGATAAATGTGAGCTAACAAAATTGGTCCTAACTCATTTGGATTAACCATTAAACATATTTTATTGTTTTAGTGCAGAGGGGTTTAACTTAAAGTCAACAATCAATATTGCTTAATTAATTCTACCAAAATTAGGGAGGCTAATAGATCACAATACCAAGCTAATAAAATTGGTTTGGAATTATTTGGACTAATTGAGTGTCAGAAACAAACAAGTTTAGATTTTAAACCTTCTGTGGCATTTTCAATAATACATTTCTATTACTTATTTAAATGAAGTGAGACCATGTCGGTTTGTTAAAAAAATTCATAATCTTTCCAGAACATTTGGATTTGATTTATTTGGATCTATAAATCTCGAGATATTGATTTTCTTAGTTGATGCCAGTACTGAAATTCCAGATGAGATTTAAATTCGAATTTATTTGTTCTCTGGATAATGTTGAAAATTATGACAGGTGGGGTCTTCAGGTCAGTGTCACGGTGCGCTGGGGAAAATATTAAAACACTGATGGGTGGGGCCAGCCCGTCAGTCTCTCATCTAATCGAACCGGTAAGTTGCCGTTGGATCTAGATCCAATGGCTCACGTTTGCCCGCGTCGGCGACGAACGCCGGTGACCTAAAACGAGCGGAGCAGACGCTCCGGCGATGGCGAGGTGGACGAATTGCTCACCTACAGGGCTCGGGAAGACGCGGCGATGACGCAGATCGACGGCGGAGGCTCGGGCGAGCTTGCTGGCCAAGTGGTGCTTGCTGGACGGCGTGTATCGTCGACGGCGAGCCGCTAAACTTCCACGGGCACGGAACGGTACTCCGGCGAGCTCCTGTCGCTGCTTCTGTGCACGAAATAGAGGGAAACAAGGGCGGGTGAGTGCGGTGTCCAGGAGGAAGAGAGTACGGGCCACAGGGGAGAGAATGGGGGAGTGTGGCGCTGCGGCCATGTCCGACCTCGACGGCGGCAGTGGCTGCGGCAGGGCACGCCCTCCTGGCGGTGCACGGAGAAATTGGAGTGAGGGAGAGGGAGTGGGGGTGGTGTGGAGTTTCCAGAGGGGTTCGGGGGGTTTTATAGGGTGAAGGCGGTCCATGGTGGTCGCGGAGCACAGACGGCGTCCATGCAGCTCCCGCGGGATCATCTGCTCGATTTGGGCGGTGGTGGTGCAGGGACGTGTCGCCGTGGTGTCTTCCGGGGTCCGGGCGAGAGCTAGGAGGTGTGTGGTAGAGTGGTGCGTGTCGGGGAGCTGAGAGGGGGCCGAATTTTGGCCGGCGCCATCGGGCTCTCCTCGGCGGAGCAAAGAGGGACAGGGCAGCGTAGGAGAGAGGGAAGCGCTCGAGTGCTCTCCTCTGCAGGGCAGAGGCTGCAGAGGTGCGGTGCGAGCTGGGGGGGCCTGCGGGGGCCTGGGCGCGGCGTCGACGGCCATGGCGACACGGCACGGCGACAGTGAGCTAGGAGAGAGGTAGGGGATGACCATTTTACGAAAAACCCCCTGCCTCTTATTTCTTCTATTTCTCTTTTATTTCCAGTAGCTTTTCTGGGATTTATTTGGGGTACTTAACTTATTTAGAAAAATTCAAAAATATTTGTGAAGCCTTCCCATAACATGTAGAAGCTCCACAAAATTTGGTGTTTCAAAGTAAAATGTTTTGAATCAATTTTGTTCATAAGGTTTTAATTATGGTATTTTGTTTTATTTCAAATTGATTTTACTTTAGAATTTTTAAAACTAGTTCAAAATATTATTTGAGAGGGAAAAGTAGTAAGAATAAAATGGGAGTGTTTACATCACCACTCCTCTGAATTTTGTTTGAAAGGAGAACAATTTCTCACTTTGAACAATTTGTGTGACACTTGTCACATTATTTTTCTTGCTTTAACTTTTTGTTTTGTTTTCTTTCTTTTCTTCATGTGTTAATTAGAGCAAGCAACACACAAGCAACAAGAAATAATTATCACAAGTAACAACATGCAATCAACACTCATAAATCAATTAAAGTTTTTGTTGGCCCACATTTTCGGAATAACATTACTGACTATTCAATTTGGGATGTTACAGATCCTTCCCCCTTAAAATTAATCTCGTCCCGAGATTTGCTAGGCCTGGGTATTAAAGAGGTCTGGGAATTCGCTTCTAAGATAGTCTTCACGCTCCCAAGTTGCTTCTTCTTCAGAAGTGTTAGTCCACTGGACTTTGTAGAACTTGATCGCGCGTCTTCGGGTAAGACGAACATCTTCGTCAAGAATCTTGACGGGCCTCTCACGATAAGTCAGGTCTTGGTTCAGGTCGATGGAGAGGTGGTTGATGTTCTTGAAAACATCCGGCTGGTCAGGAACTTTGAGACATTTCCGGAGCAAGGAAATGTGGAAGACATCGTGATAATCTGACAACTCCTGGGGCAACTCTAGTTGATAGGATACTTCTCCTCGACGGGAAAGGATCTTGAATGGTCCAATATATCTTGGCGCTAATTTTCCTTTCACATGGAAATGCTGCATACCCTTGAGTGGCATCACTCGCAGATAGACATAATCTCCGACATTGAAGATAACATCACGACGCTTGGGATCAGCGTAACTCTTCTGACGGGATTGGGCAGTTTTGAGACGCTCGCGGATGAGTTGAACTTGTTCTTCAGCTTCTCAGAGAGTATCTGGTCCAAACAATTTGCTCTCTCTAGTGTCGGACCAATTCAGGGGCGTACGACACTTCTTGCCGTAGAGGGCTTCAAAAGGGGCCATTTGCAGACTAGACTGATAACTATTGTTGTATGAGAACTCTGCAAACGGTAGACAATCTTCCCACTTGGAACCATAGGATAGAACACATGCACGAAGCATGTCCTCCAATATCTGGTTCACTCTTTCAGTTTGGCCTCGGTCTGGGGATGATAAGCTGTACTAAATGCTAACTTGGTTCCGAGGGCTTCGTGAAGTGATTTCCAGAATCTTGAAGTGAATTGAGTGCCTCTATCAGACACAATCTTCTTAGGCACACCATGCAGGCTTACTATTCTGGAAATATACAGGTCTGCTAACTGAGCTCCGGTGTGAGTGGTCTTGACAGAAATGAAATGGGCAACCTTGGTCAGTCGATCAACGATGACCCAGATTGAATCATGGCCTCTGTTGGATCTTGGAAGTCCGGTAATAAAATCCATTCCAATCTCATCCCACTTCCACTCAGGAATTTTCAAAGGTTGAAGCAATCCAGCGGGTCGCTGATGTTCAGCCTTGACTCGCTGACAGATATCACACTTGGCTACAAAAGAACCAATCTCTCGCTTCATTCCATGCCACCAAAATCTTTCTCGAAGGTCTTGGTACATCTTGGTTCCGCCGGGGTGGATTGAATAAGGGGTCTCATGGGCTTCTTCAGGATTAACTCCTTAAGTTCCGTGACATTGGGCACACAGATACCATTGAATTTCAGCACTCCTTCAGCATCTTCGGTAAAACCGGGTGCTTTGCCGAGAGAAATCTTCTTCTTAATTCCTTCAATGCTTTCATGACCTTTTTGGGCTTCTTTGATTTGATCCATCAGGGTTGGGGCTAACTCTAAATTGGCGAGATACCATGGCTAACAAGTTCTAGTCCAAAATCTTTGAACTCTTTAAACAAGGCTGGCTGTTCGGCTTGGATCAAGGCATTCAGGGTGCAAGGTTTGCGACTAAGGGCATCGGCAACTACATTAGCCTTTCCGGGGTGATAGTGGATTCCAATATCATAATCCTTGATTAATTCCATCCATCTCCTCTGTCGCAGGTTCAATCTTTCTGGGTGAAAATATACTTCAAGCTCTTATGATCCGTATAGACCTTGCAGCGATGTCCCGCAAGATAGGGACGCCACTTTGAGAGCAAGAACAACAGCAGCTAACTCCAGGTCATGGGTTGGTAATTCTCTTCATGCGGTCGCAACTGCCGGGACAGATACGACACAACTTTGCCTTCTTGCATCAGAACGCAACCAAGTCCGAGGCGTGATGCATCGCAATACACGTCGAAACTCTTGGTGACGTCTGGCATAATCAATTGGGGCTGAGGTTAGTCTCTTCTTCAACTCTTGGAAACTATCTTCACACTTCTGAGTCCATTCAAATTTCTTGTCCTTCTTCAACAGTTGGGTCATGGGTTTGGCTATACTGGAAAATCCTTCAACGAACTTGCGGTAATAACCGCGAGTCCGAGAAAGCTTCGGATTTCAGTCACACTGGTGGGGGATCAGTCAAAATGGCTTGGATCTTCTCGGGGTCAACAGAAATTCCTCCGGCAGATACAATGACCAAGAAATGCCACTTCACTGAGCCAAAACTCACACTTGCTAAGCTTGGCATACAGCTGGTGCTCTCGGAGAGTCTCCAAAACTAGACGCAGGTGTTCAGCATGCTCTTCTTCGGTCTTGGAATAAATAAGGATGTCATCGAGGAAAACTACCACGAACTTGTCGAGGTACTCCATGAAAATCTTGTTCATGAGATTCATGAAATAGGCTGGGGCATTGGTCAGACCAAAGGACATCACGGTGTATTCAAACAAACCGTAAGGGTGGTGAAGGCGGTCTTGGGAATATCTGTTCTCTGATCTTCAACTGATGGTATCCTGTCCGAAGATCGATCTTGGAAAAGACTCGGGCTCCGTTCATCTGATCGAACAGATCCTCGATCTTGGGAAGGGGATACTTGTTTTTAATGGTCACGTCATTTAGCCTTGCGATAATCCACACACAGGCGTGTGGTACCGTCTCTCTTGTCCACAAAAATAATGGGTGATCCCCAGGTGAAGCGCTTGGACGAACAAGACCTTTGCTGAGCATATCAGCCAACTGCTTCTTCAACTCAACCAGTTCTTCCGGATTCATCCGATAAGGCCTTTGGGATATGGGGATGTTCCTGGGATAAGCTCAATTATGAACTCAATATCCCGGTCTGGCGGCATACCAGGCAATTCTTCAGGGAAAACATCTCGGAATAGGTGAACAACACGGATCTCATCTAGGTGGGTCGAGCTATGCTCTCATGGCAGCCTGGTTGGGAGTGATTGGTTTCAGACACATACTCCACTTCTACTTCTTTGTCGGTGGTGATGGATACAGCTCTTCTGGCACAGTCTATTCGACCATGGTACTTGGCTAGCCAATTCATACCGAGTATGACATCTATGCCTTGGGTTCCTAGAATAATTAGGTCGGCTGTTTTTCGCCTGAAATCTCAATGGCAGTATTTGGACAAAATCTCTTGGTTTCTATGGTGGAGCCAGGGATTTGTATACTCAAGGTTTTAGTTAGGAAGCCTTCTACTAAACCTCCCTTAGCGACAAACTCCTCGGTAACAAATGAATGTGTTGCACCAGAATCAAACAGAACAGTTGCAGGTACTGAGTTGACAAGGAACGTACCCAGCACAACATCTGGCGCATCCTGAGCTTCTTCAGCATTGATGTGGTGCAGACGACCCTTGACAACAGCAGCATTTCCGCGGGGTGCGGCATTCTTGCCATTACCATTTCCATTGCGGCCTTGACCATTGTTCGGTGCATTGGGGCGCTGAACATTCCTCTTAGGATTGGGGCATTCTGGAGTAGTGACCTTTGTTGCCACATTCAAAGCAGACAACATTGGCATTGGGGTTGAAGTTGTTGAAGTTTCCTCTGGGACGGTTATTGTCATTGGGGCGGTTGAAGTTGTTTGGGCGGTTAGGGAAATTGGGGCGTGGAGCTTGGGGTGGTCGATAGGCAGGCTTGGGGTTTGCTGAAAGATACGAGGCTTCTGGCTGCTCGAACCTTCCTGAGCATTCATCCTCCTCTTGCGACCTTCAAACATAGACTTGCGCTTGGTCTCCAGCTGGATGGCTTTGTCCACAAGTGACTCCAGGTCACGGAAGTCATGGACAACCAAAGCACACTGCAGTTCATCATGAAGTCCATTCAGGAAACGCTCCATCTTCTTCTTCTCTTGTCGGTGTCATCAGGAGCATACCGAGATAAGTCGGTAAACTCATCAAGATAGCCGACCACATCTTACTTCCCTGCCTCAGCTTGCGGAATTCATCCTTCTTCCTCTCAATGAGTCCACCAGGAATGTGCTTCTTGCGAAACTTCTCCTGGAACGTGGTCAGCTTGCTGGAGAGCCTTGGTAGCTTCCCACCAAGCTCGTGCAGGTCCAGCAAGATAGTGGGTTGCATACAGCACCTTCTCATTTTCTCCTACAGCAGCAACTTCAGATTGTTCCCAATGGTGAGAAGCCAATCATCGGCTTCCAGTGGGTGAAGTCCCTTGGAGAAGGTAGGTGGGTTGGTCTTCTGGAAATCGCCTAAGGTGGATCGCTGGTTTCCTCGCCATTGCCATTGCCACCATTGTTGTTGTTGTTATTGTTGTGTTGTTGTTATAAGCGGCTGCGAGTTGCTGCAGGGCAGCGAGATTAGCTTGATGCTCCTCCGGGCAGCTTGGCGTTCCTCCATGATAATCGCGAGAAGTTGGGCGGGGGTTGGGTCCGGTGGTGGTGGTGGCATTCCATCCGCACGACGGGGCGGCATCCTGAAGCACACCGGGTATAAGAGGCAAGGCAAAAAGGTTCAACTAAGGGAAAGGCGATTTCGCGAAGTGGTTGATTAATTACTGCTTATGGAAAATATTTCACACAGATCAAACAAGACAAACATACTTATATTTCACAAACATCACATCAAGGAGTTCACAACATCGGGATTACAACATCGCCTTACATCTACTGCACCTAATACAGGGTTTCCAAAAGAACCACTACTTCGACTCGACTAGCGATAGGGGTCAACCTAATCCTGCGGTAGTACTCAAGTCACTCGCCTACTGAGGTGGAACTTCTGGCTCTGCTGCGTCAACATCTGACTGGTAAGGTGGCTCCTCTGGGTCCTCCTCCTCGTCCTCGAGAACAGCCTCGAGTGGTCCTCGTCCTCGTCAACTAACTCCTCCTCGTCCTCCTGCTCATAATCCATTTCTTCCATGAAGTCCTCATCGTCACTAAGGAAAGCGACGTTCTCCTTGCGGAGATCCTCGCCCTCCTCCTCCATCTCATTGGCCTGATGCTCCATGTCCTCAATCAGCTCGTCCTGCTCCGCCACCCTCTTGCGGAGCTGGGCGATGGTCCTCCTGAGCTGGGCCCTCTTCCTGAGAAGAGCGACCTTCTCCTCCATCAGCTTCTCCTCGTTCTCGCGAATCTCAACAAGCGATATGCGATCAAAGTGAAGCTGAACTCTAGTGCACATTAGATCATCCTGGGTGTACTGAAGTAAGAGCTCCATGTCCATGATGTAGCTCCCAAACATGGGTGGCAAGGGGTAGGAGTAGGGTGTCCGTCGCTGTTGCGCCTCCCGTAGAACCGGAAACGGGAGTTCGCCAACTCCGCCTTGTGCTCCTCACAAAGTCGGGCCAGCAACCTCTGTGTGGCAGTACAGAGACAGGTAGAAGCCTTGGTGGTGAAGATGATCATCCTGGAACTGGGAGACTTGATGTTCCTGCGAACCGATGACTCGATGAGCCAACTCAGTCTCCCGACTCCGTGAACGTCAACCTGAGCTCCTTTGAACTCTGGAGCAGGGCAACCTAGCAGCTTGCTCAACTCGAACAAGTCCTTCTCGAATGTCAGCTTGCTGTCCTCTCAAGCTGAACGAACTCGGTCCAATGGAGTGCCATCTACAAATTTTTAAGTTAGTGAGCTGACAAGTGTATCAAAATTTTAAATGTAGTGAGGCAACAAGTGAGTCGATTTTTAAGCTTAATGAGAAGTGTGCAAAATTTTAAGGATACAAGGGAAAATGTAAATTTAATAAGAGTAAAATTTTGCATAAGTAAGAGGATTGGAGATAAGCAGTTTTCGAAAATACTTCACTCCTTTCTTTTAGAAATTAATCTTTTTGTAACATTTGTCTAACGACCATGCTAACTAAGGTTTCCTAAAGTCAGGATGGCTCTGATACCAGCTCTGTGGGGACCCCGGACTAGCCATCCGAAATACCCGATTATGCTTAACACAACGATCCCGTGATCAGTCTGTCGTTGCACATAATCCGAACTGAATACCAAAGTTTACATCCATTACAGTACCGAATTAAAGTCTTACATAAATGGTCATTTAGACCAAGTCTTACATAGGTGCCTTCATGGGCCAAGTCAAAATAATCAGCGGAAGCTAAAGCGTAGTAGACACAACTTCTAACAACGACCCGACAGGCAGCTGACTGATGGAGATCCTTAGTTCGCATAGAAGTCGCCATACTCCTCCTCGGCGCAGTGCTCCTTTTAGTCTGGCTAGGACAATAGCCAGGGACGAAACCAATATAAGTACATTTGATTGTACTCGCAAACTACCCCAACATGAGTATGCACTTGTTTTATTTTAATTTCAAACTTTTATTTTCTTAAAACATCTCTATATCTTTGTTGAAAAAGGTAAGAAGAATTTTATAACTATCCTTGAATAAAATCACCATTTTATCTGTTTCTCCAAAACTCCTCCTTTTCCGACCATAGTCCGTCATGGTCCACTTTCCTTCAACAACCACATACCGATCCGTTGGTATAGGTATATGAAACATTCTCCACTTCATTTTTCTTTAAAACTCAACTCTATTATAAAACTTGCACATAGTCTTAGGACAGCCTCCCAACTGTCCATATCCGAGGACTCGGCTATTCGAATAGTTTTAACACTCTGCAGAGGTAGCACGCTTTTAGCCCACATCCATCCGGTAACTCATCGTGTCAGCCATGTCCCACCATACAAGGTGTATGCGAAGTTGAGCCACCGACCATAGTATGTCCTTTGCTCATGCTAGTATAGGATCCTGTCCCTATGACACTTTCCATCGACACTCAGTCCAGTTTCCCGTCAGAAACCCTAAGTGTGAGGACTCATAGGTTTTTCTCGGTGACCACATGGTGAAGTCTTCAATCCTCCTCCTTATCTTTCCATAGAGTTTGAGCGAGGACCCAGGTCAGGGGAGTTCACTAAACCATCCCCTCATGCATAACGGAGTCATCTCCATTGATGAGGTATCCCATACTAATAAGAGCAAATTATATGACTAAGCATTTTCCCATATATGGTAAATGTGGTCGCACAGGGTAAGATTGGTCGTCATAGTACTAGGACACTGTGCATTTTTCATAAACATCACCATTTTTCATTTCTCCACTTCAACACTGACATCTCGGCATTTCATATCCATACAAGTATTTCCAAAGGAGTTTTGAATAAACAACATTGTTTCACATCCTATAGTTTTATATAAACTACCTTATATTTCTACATAGGGTGGCAAAATAATATCCATATACTTTTTTGAAAAGGTTTTGTAAACCATTGCCTTAAGAGTAAATCATTTAAACAAAGTAGATGCGTATGTATTTAGGTGCAAGCTCAGAGAGTAGCTTGCCTTGCTCGGCAAAGTGACCTTGGTCTTGATCTTCAGGTTCAACAAATTCCCCCTCCCCGATAACTCCAGCAACGTTCTCGTCTAATCGATAAATAAATAAATACAAGCAATCACTAAACTACTCAAGCAAACATCACAACATTACAATCCTAAATGCTATAAATAGCTACTGCATACATTAAGCAACACCATTTGGTTTCAATTTAATTGTATTTATCATTATTTATTTATGTTTCAAATATGGAAGAAATTAGTGGAACATGTTTAATTGCACAACTTGAGTTATTTTTGTCCTAAAAATACAAACTAAAATTCTATAGAAAGATACTGATGTGTAGAAGACGACACAATTAGATTTGGATTAATTGGAGTTACCAAACTCCCTACACAATGGTTTTAATCCAGTAACTTAATAATCAAGTTTTGCTACCAAATTGGTTCTGTTGCTCCTAAAATTAAATCCTTTTAGGGGCAAGTAACCAAGGCTAAATGTGAGCTAACAAAATTGGTCCTAACTCATTTGGGTTAACCATTAAATATATTTTATTGTTTTAGTGCAGAGGGGTTTAACTTAAAGTCAACAACGAATATTGCTTAATTAATTCTACCATAATTAGGGAAGCTAATAGATCACAATACCAAGCTAATAAAATTTGTTTGGAATTATTTGGACTAATTGAGTATCAGAAACAAACAAGTTTATATTTTAAACCTTCTGTGGCATTTTCAATAATACATTTTTATTACTTATTTAAATGAAGTGAGACCACTTGGGTTTGTTAAACCATTTCATAATCTTTCCGAAACATTTGGATTTGATTTATTTGGACCTATAAATCTCGAGATATTGATTTTCTAAGTTGATGCCAGTACTGAAATTCCAGAGGAGATTTAAACTCGAATTTATTTGTTCTCTGGATAATGTTGAAAATTATGACTGGTGGGGTCTACAGGTCAGTGTCACAGTGCGCTGGGGAAAATATTAAAATGCTGACGGGTGGGGCCAGCCCGTCAGTCTCTCATCTAATCGAACCGGTAAGTTGCCGTTGGATCTAGATCCAACGGTTCACGTTTGCCCGCGTCGGCGACGAACGCCGGCGACCTAAAACTAGCGGAGCAGAAGCTCTGGCGACGGCGAGGTGGACGAATTGCTCACATACGGGGCTCGGGAAGACGTGGCGATGACGCAGATCGACGGCAGAGGCTCGGGCGAGCTTGCTGGCCAAGTGGTGCTTGCTGGGATGACGTGTATCGTCGACGGCGAGCCGCTGAACTTCCACGGCACGGAACGGTACTCCGGCGAGCTCCTACCGCTGCTTCTGTGCACGAAATAGAGGGAAACAAGGGCGGGTGAGTGCGGTGTCCAGGAGGAAGAAAGTACGGGTCACAGGGGAGAGAATGGGGGAGTGTGGCGCTGCGGCCATGTCCGACCTCGACGGCGGCAGTGGCTGCGGCAGGGCACGCCCTCCTGGCGGTGCACGAAGAAATTGGAGTGAGGGAGAGGGAGTTGGGGTGGTGTGGAGTTTCCAGAGGGGTTCGGGGGGGGTTTATAGGGTGGAGGCGGTCCATGGTGGTCGCGGAGCACGGACGACGTCCATGGCGCTCCCGCGGGATCCTCCGCTCGATTTGGGCAGTGGTGGTGCAGGGACGTGTTGCCGTGGTGTCTTCCGGGGTCCGGGTGAGAGCTAGGAGGAGCGGGGTAGAGTGGTGCATGTCGGGGAGCTGAGAGGGGGCCGAATTTTTGCCGGCGCCGTCGGGCTCTCCTCGGCGGAGTAAAGAGGGACAGGGCAGCGTAGGAGAGAGGGAAGCGCTCGAGTGCTCTCCTCTGCAGGGCAGAGGCTGCAGAGGCGCGGTGCGAGATGGGGGGGGGCCTGGGCACGGCGTCGACGGCCATGGCGACACGGCGCGGCAACAGTGAGCTAGGAGAGAGGTAGGGGATGACCATTTTACGAAAAACCCCCTGCCTCTTATTTCTTCTATTTCTCTTTTATTTCCAGTAGCTTTTCTGGGATTTATTTGGGGTACTTAACTTATTTAGAAAAATTCAAAAATATTTGTGAAGCCTTCCCATAACATGTAGAAGCTCCATAAAATTTGGTGTTTCAAAGTAAAATGTTTTGAATCAATTTTGTTCATAAGGTTTTAATTATGGTATTTTGTTTTATTTCAAATTGATTTTACTTTAGAATTTTTAAAACTAGTTCAAAATATTATTTGAGAGGGAAAAGTAGTAAGAATAAAATGGGAGTGTTTACATCACCACTCCTCTGAATTTTGTTTGAAAGGAGAACAATTTCTCACTTTGAACAATTTGTGTGACACTTGTCACATTATTTTTCTTGCTTTAACTTTTTGTTTTGTTTTCTTTCTTTTCTTCATGTGTTAATTAGAGCAAGCAACACACAAGCAACAAGAAATAATTATCACAAGTAACAACATGCAATCAACACTCATAAAACAATAAAAGTTTTTGTTGGCCCACATTTTCAGAATAACATTACTGATTATTCAATTTGGGATGTTATACACGGCCCGGTACTAGAGGCCTTTTTGGCGCTAATTTGAGTGGCTCGGGCCGAAAATTTGCCCAAGTCCACCAAATCGACGCTCCGCCTTCGGGCTCCAGATGACGCTGCCCCGTATGCCGCCAGGCTGCCGGATTTCATCCCCGCGACGCCGCCGCCCCGACCGTCGCCGCACTCTCCTTCTCCGGCCCCGGCCGTCCCCGTCCTGCTCCGGCTCCGGCGGACGTTGCCGTCCTGCTCCTGTCCCGAGCAAGATCGTCCCTGAGCAAGCAAGCTCGCCCCGACCCAAGGTGAGCTCGTCCCCCGACCAATTACCCTCTCCCTCCCTTAGATCTAGCGCGCGGTGGCGGTGGCGGCGGACCCTAACCCTAACCATGTAGCCGGCGCCGAAGTTGGAAGCAAAGAACACATTTTTACACATTTTAGCTAGGGCCTAAGGGCCGATTTCATTATACTCACGGGGAGGCCAGAAACGGCGATTACATAGGGGGAGGCCATTAGGGCCATTACATTTTGGGGAGGCCATTAGGGCCATTACATATATGGGGGATCGGAGGGGTCATCGTCGCCGGTGCCGTGCCTAGAAGTCGAGGATGACAAGGGTCGGCCGGGTCCAGAGGTGCTCAGGCACTTCCTGTTCCTGCAGTGCCTGGCCCTCCGGTGGTGGCGCCTGCTCCTGCGGTGGCTGGCCCTCTGGTGGCGGTGGCGGTGGCTGCTCCTGCCACTGTGGCCACGCCGCCTCCTCCTGTTCCTAGGGCCGATCCGGCGACCAGCTCCCGCCGGTCCAGACCCAGGACTCGCCAACGAGACCGGGAGGCAGAGGAGGCGTTGGCGGAATGCCCTGCCGTGCCTGCTATAGCCGGTCCTGCTCCTGCTCGCGTTCCAGGGCGTAGTACCACGGCTCGATCTTGTCCGGGTCGACGTACCGTAGCGGTGGCGGCGGCGGCATCCATGTCCCCGATGGCGGTGGCGGTGGCGGCGGCATCAGGGCCGCGTCATCGGCGGCGGCATCAGCCTGGACCTGGGCCAGCATGGCCTCCCACCGCTTGATCTCGTCCTCGACGAGGGTGCGGTTGGAGGCCTCGTAGGCGGCCTGCATGTCCGGGTCGTCGTCGTCCTCGGGGACCTCCTCCTCGAACCACAGTGCGTCGGGCAGCGCTGGGTAGGCGGATTTGGCGGCGCGGGGCGCCGGGGCGAAGTAGGAGCAGCGGCACTCCTCGTGCTCGTCCTTGAGCCACTGCTCCCAGTGTGGGGAGTCCGCCGCGTAGGCGGGGTCGTTGCGGAGCTCCGGCGGGAGGAGGCGGCTACGGCGCACGATCTCCATGTCCATTTGCCTCCCAAGGAGCGGGACCGCGGGCACCGGAATCCTCTGCGGGTTCAGGTGCCAGCCCTCGGGGACGTGGATGTCGGGCCACTCCAGCGTGGCCGCATTGTCCCAGTGCCACTGGCACTCCAGCTCCGGCACGTAGCGCCGGCGCTGGATCTTCCTCCCTCCGGCGGTGGTGGTGGTGCGAGATGGCGCGGCGGGTGCGGGGGCGGCACGCAGCGGTGGCGCCATCCTGCGCCCGCCCTGCGGTGGAAGGCCAATGGCCGCCGGCGGTGGAGGAGGAGGAGGGGCACACCCCTGGCCATGGCGATGGCCGGAATTCTCACGGGAGGACTCGCCGGCCTCATACTTCAGGGACTTCGAGAACCACCGCGACATGGCGGCGAGGGGCTGGATTCTGTGGGGGCGGGGGAGTGGAGAGTGGAGTGTCGCTATCCATCGTGGGCGTGTTCCTTTTTAAAGACCAGGGACGGGGAACCGTCACGGGGAGGGGAACCGTCGGGTGGGCCCCTGGAACCATCGCGGGGAGGGGAACCGTCGCGTGGGCCAGCGCCACGCTGGAACCGTCCCGGGTCGCTGGCAAGTGGGCCAGGAGCATTGACTGCGGGTGGGCGGGGGCCGTTGGCGGTCAGCATTGACCACGGGGGGTGAAGGCGTGGCGGCCGGGTGGGAACACGAGGCGGGGACGTGAAGACGAGGCGGGGCGGGAACACGAGGTAGTGCGGCGGGGTCAGACCTGGCCGCTGGCAGGTGGGCCAGCATTGACCACGTGTGGCCAGTGGGCGGTCACACGTGGCGGTGGGGCGGGTGGGCGCTGGCAGGTGGGACAGCATTGACCACGCGTGGCCAGTGGGCGGTCACACGTGGCGGTGGGGCGGGTGGGCGCTGGCAGGTGGGCCAGCATTGACCACGCTGGCCACCTTTGACCCGGTTCTGGCCCAAATTTGGGCTGGGCTGGGATTGGGACAGCCCATGTTACTTTTTTTTTTTGAAAGATTTTCTTTAGATGCAATATTAAATTGTTTTTTTTGCATATTTGTATAGTTCCCTACATTGAATTATTCTACTAATGCTATCATTGTTTTATCTTTTTTTGTATTAGTTAAGCAATGGATGACGATGCTCCCTTCGCAAAGAGAGAAGGGGAAGAAGAGATCTTTTCCTACATTAGGGAACTTGGGGAATTTCGGCATCCCGCGGAAGGAGCTGAAGACCATAGAACAGAAGATGATGGCCCCGAGTTTTTGAACGACTATGGTCCGGGAATGGAACCGGATCAAAGGAATAACGAGTACGATGAGGACTCGAAAATTGGTGGACCCACGCCGTTTGGTGAGGTATATTAAGCCTATGTTGAGCAGATGCAATAACTGATTTGTACATATATGTATTCACACATGATTCATATTTTTAGACCTCCGCATCGAACCAATCCACTAAACGAGGCCATGCCCAAGGGATGGGCAAAGAAGAGCATCTCACAATTGACGAGGTGAATGCAGCTACTGGCCTACCACTGGCACCCGTGCCAAACGCCATTAATTTTGTGCATCAATGCGGAGTCACTGTCAGGGACAACGTTTATATCAGCACTCAGGAATGGATTAAGCCAGCAAAGTTAGAGGGAGTTAGTTACGTCGACGAGAGAACCAAAGGTGTGCTTTGGAACAAGCTCATTGCACATTTCACCCTACCGGTCTTGGAAGATGAGGTGAAGACAAAAGCCATGACGGACAAAGTCAAGCATTTCGCTCTTAAGAAGATGGCTCAACAATTCAATAACTACAAGAACAAATTATTCCATGAGTGGAATGAACATGGGAAACTTCCGGATTTCACCAGCACACGAGAGAGGCAGCGGCCTCACTGGCCTGCATTTCTGGAGTACAAGAAATCGGAACTAGCTAAGAAAAGGTCGAAAACGAATAAGGATAATGCAGCGAAAAAGATATATCACCATAAGATTGGGCTAGGTGGCTACCGAGTTTCCGAGCCTAAGTGGGAAAAAGTTGAGTCCGAATTGCGTGCAAAAGGGCTCACCCCGGTCACAGAGGAATGGGACAGAAGGATAAGGAATTGGCTACTTGCGCATGGAGGGGAGTATGACATGGAAACAGGGGAGTTAATAATTGATGAAAGCAAAGTAGTCAACGGAGCCCAGCAAAAAATTATTGACATAATTGCCAAGTCTAAAGAGGGAAAGTTTATTTCCGACAGAGAGAAGGACGAGCTGTCAGAGGCCCTCGGGACCAAAGACAAAGGAGGACAAACACGAGTGTCGTGGGGTTGTCACGACATATGTTACCATAGGGTAACTTTGAGTTGAGGGCCAGGCGATACTGGTGTCAGGGAGATTGTTTTGTGTGGATGGGACAAAGGGTTTACCCTGGTTCGGCCTCTCCATTGGAGATAAAGACCTACTTCCAGCTACTCTATTATTGATCTCGATCTCGATAACCTGGCTACGACAACAGAGCCGGATCTCGATTAGGGTTACAATGGTTTCTCTCTCGTGGGACTTGTGTAATATGAAAAGCTTGACCTAAACTGAGACCCAGGAGCCCCTTATATAGATGTCGGGTCTCCTGGTGTCTTTACATGGTAATCCCGGGTTCTACCCATACTCGAAGTTCTACCCTACCTCTACCTCTTCGTGACCTCCAAGTCTTGGACTCCATGGATAACAGGATGGTAATTCTTGAGATGTCTTGTGATCTTGATGCCTTTTGCTCAAGCATTGCCATCCGGGCTATTCAAGTTAATCCCTGAAACACACAAATATATTTGCATGTATAATTCGTTAGTTTCAATAAACCTTTCATCTCAAGGCCGGCTCATCTTGGCGGCCATTCTATAAACCGACTTTCTTCCCGAGTCTTCGTACTGTAAACTTTGCTTCTCAACACTTAGCGAAAATTTCGCCATCAAGCATATGAATCGCCAGTCAACCTCGTAGTCAAAGATCTTGTCTTTCTCTCTCCAAATCTATCTCCAGATATTGCAATCATGAATATCCCATTTTGTCTCTATCTGTTTGTCGTTGACCACGGGTCATATATCCTTATCCCTCTGATTTTTATCGTATTACCCCTGGTCAACCACCATGCCTATATAAGGGGTGCTAGGGTTTACCCCTGCATCACTTTCCCCATTTTCACCGCGAGCACTTCATCTTCTTCCTCGGGCTGCCGCCGCCATTTCCATGTTCAATCGAGCTCAAGATCAAGGTCGAGCACCGCTGCGCTCTCCTTCGCTCCATCCCCAAAGGTAATGCTACTAATTTTTCGCCGAATCGATTCCTAATTCACTCCGCATGTCTTTCCCCTCGAATCTGTCCTGAATCGCATCTTCTGTTCATCGATTTTGGTTTTCCTTCCATGTGTTCTTCGCTGTGCTTGCTCTGTTCGTGTTCTGTTCTTCGCGAATTCCACTTCCTCTCCTCGCTTATCCCCGATTTGTCTCCTTTTTTTATAGATTGAGCCTTTTTTCCCTCCGCATCCATGGGGAAAGAAAAAGTCAAAGCGGGTGGCCCCAAAGCGGCAAAGAAGACCCCAAAAGATGCATCTAGCTCCGGTGTGAGCAAAGCTGCTGCCCCGGTGAACTGGACGCGCTCCACTGCTTCCAAGCTAACAATCCAGACCTTCGTCGATCGAGGCGAGCTTCCACCCAAGAGTGAAATCGAATGGCGCGCTCCAGGAGAAGAGACCCGGCCTGCTCCTTGTGAAGGTGAAATTGTATGCCTCCTAGACCATGTGACCCGGGGTTTCCGTCCTCCCGTGTCTCTTTTTTTTCGCCAAGTATTTCAATACTACGGTATCGCTCCTCTAGATGTTGCTCCCAACTCCATTTTGAACATGAGCAACTATGTAATTCTTTGTGAAGACTATTTGCAGATGGCTCCTAGCTTAGAGCTATTCTTAGAATATTTTTATTGCAATCCCTCTAGTAAGACAAAATCCTTAGGCCCTTACGGCGGCGTTTCTATCCAACGCCGTAAGACAGCAGATCTCCCGGCTCTCATGTTAGCCAGCTACCCTAAGGGGTGGCAAAACACATACTTCTACTGCAAGGACACCTCCCCAGCCACTGATGAGACTCGTTACCCGGCCTTTCATAATTCTGCCCTGGTATTCAAGGCCAAAATGAATAGTTACGCCAGTGACGAGAACCGGGTCCTGGTCGACTCCCTCCGCGTCCGAGTCAGAGCCCTGCTAGGTCATGGCCTCCGTGGCACTGATCTGGTAAAGTGCTGGATAGGTTGGATGATCCAGCCTCTCAGCATCAGGAGCCGGCTGATCCATGAATATACCGGGTCAGCTACTGATGACCTGCGTTATTCCGAGGTTACACTCCTCGAAACCCAGATTGTGAAGAACGCCAAGACCTTACTTGGCGAGAAGAAAACCGTGATTGCTGAAACCGGGCTTGCCCCGTTTTATGTCAACCGTCCTGCTCCCACGGTAAAAAACCCATTCCTTACTTTCATTCACTTGCTCACTTTTCTCAGTTATCTAGATGTTTCATCTTTCTACCTTATACAGGACGAGGCCTGGTGGAAAGTGGATTACACTCCCACCCCCTCTCCAGCTGATGAAGAAGCTGAGGCTTCTGAAGAAGAAGAAGGTGAGCTTGACTGTAACATCCCGGGGTTTTCCCCAATTAGATTTTGTTTGTTTTTCTTTTTGCATCATCATGTCATCATGCATTTTATCACCTTGCATGTTTTTGCTAAAACTAAAAATATTATTTTTGCAAACCTTATTTTGTTTTGCAAATAATAAATCCTTCTCCCTCTTTTTCTATTTTAAATAACCCAAAATAATATATTGGGAATAATTGCAAAACTATTTCAAATCAAAATTAAAGTTTGAAAATTATTTTGTAAAAACCTTGCCTCTCTTTTTCCTCTCTTCCCTATTTTCTTTTCCCTCTTTTCTATCTCTCTCTTTTATCTTTTAATTGCCAAATTCCTGGTAATTGTTAAAGGGCCGGAAGAGCAATCTGGCCCATCTCTTTTCTCTCCTTTCCAGCCCAGCCGGCCCAACGCCAGCCCAACTCCTCCCTCCTGTCGCTTTCTTCTTTCCAGTACAGGAGGAGCACACGCACATGGCGTGCGTGGCCGTGGCCACCACCAGCGCCTCCTCCACCCTTTTTCCCCTCCTTAAATCCTCCACCCCAGTGCCTCCTTGCAAACCCTAGCCTCCCTCCTCTATCCCCTCCGCGCCGCCACCTTCCTCCCTTCATTTCTCCTTCTCCACCTTGATCCCGAGAGCCTCCATGGCCGGCGCATGAAGCTCATCCAAGCCATCGATGTGGGCAGCGCCAAGCACGTACGGGTCCGGGAATCGAACCAGGGTTTTGTCCGCTTCAAGATCGCTGAAGAACCGGAGCCGGAGCAGTCCCGTTGCGTCGACAAGGTCGCCGTCCTCCACGCCGGAGTTGCTACGCACATCTTCTTCTCCGTCGGTCGCCGTCACCTTCCTCTCTTCCCGGAGCCCGTCCTCCTCGCCTACGACCCCCTCGAGGTGAGCCAAACCTCTGGGACGCTTTTCCCCTTCCTCTCCCTTGCTCTGGGTGCCGCCGTCGTGTGGTCACCGCGGTCCGATCTTCGTCACCGTCGCCGTCTCGTTCTGAAAGTCTGAACCTTTCGTGTTCAAATTCAGTTAACGTTCCATCGATACTTCATCTACACTCGCCTCTGAATCCTATCACAACCCCAGCCTAGCCCAGTGGCTGCGTCCTTCTGTCTCCAGCCTGCACCCCGAGATCGAATCCCACCCGCGTCACAAATCCCTTTTCCTCTTTTTTTTGTTCAGATCTGGTGCCACTGATGGGCCTCAGCCCAGATCCTCCCGGAGCAACCAGTCGCCCCAAGCGGCCTGAAGCTATCCGTCGCCGCCGCAAGCCAGATCTAGCCCATCTCACCTTCTGTTCATTCCTTCTCTTTTCTTTTTACAGAAAATGCCTAAATTCATATCTTTTGTTTTACAAATCTAAATAATACAAGTTATATATGTATTTTTATCATAGAAATGCAATGAATATTAATATGGCATCCATGATCATGTTTGCATCATCTAGCTTGTTGCTTAGTGGTCTTTTACATTATCACCTAAAATAATTAATATGGAATGTGTTGGGTAATTAATTAATAATTGCCCTATTCCATTTAATTTGTGTAGCTCACCCATGCCATGTCTCATATGTTAATCAACATTTAACCTTGTGGTTAGATAAACAACTTGAACCCATAATTAATTGTCGGGATCCCGGTTCCGCTTAATTTGGCTTAAGTTGCATCTTGCCATGTCATGCATCTTTTCCTGAACATGCTGGATCTTTTGCCGTAGTTGTAAGATGCATCTTTTGCGCTTTCCAGTGTTTGTTGCTTCTTTGCGGATAAGACGTTGAGATGATGTGAGCAACAACAAGTTCTTCCTCCGTGCTGGATTCCAGGCAAGCAATGTTCTCTTGGTCCCAATGCACTGTCTTTCATCCTTGCCCGTTGATCTCTGCTATCCTTAAGTTACGATGCTTGTGCGATCCTATCCATGTTTACCTGCTGCCATGATATAGCCCCACCTCCACATCCTATCACCTTGTTGTTTGTTTACCTTGTTAGCCTTGCGAGTCGTAGTTGCATGCTTAGGTTTGCTGTTGCGAGTTTGTCTATCTTTTGTTTCACATGCCTAGTATGATAGGTGGGCTCAACTTTACTTAATATGCTGATAATGTTTGTGGGTTGTAACTAAATGATAAGGCACCCGGTGGAAGGCCAATTCGTTGGTGCTTTGTTCTGCTAAGTGTCGCCCTAGGACCTCAGTTCTTGTCCTCTAATCCAAGTACGAGCGCGCTATCCACATGTGGGGCCCTATGGGAACCCCCTCGACTTAGTACCGGATCTACCGACTTGTCCAGGAGCTGCAAGTAGTTCGAGTTTTCCATTTGCTCATACGCATGATGATGGAGGTTCTTTGAAGATGGGTGGATGCCGGCTGCACTTACATATAGGTGTGGACGTGGTCTAACCGGGTAGCTACCGATAGAGGAGGCCTGGGAGGGCTATGTCTCACAAACAGATGGGTCCACAGCGGAGCTTCGGCCGGACTCTCGTGTGGGAAAGACTCAGATGGGTGGCTCCCTGGACTTGTTGGTAGTGAAGGAAAAACGTCTTGTCGCGACGCCCTGCCGACACACCGACGGAAGTGTGTTACTCATGGGCATTAAGGGTTGAACGTGTGTGTGGCTTAACAGTAGTGCACCCCTGCAGGGTTTAAATCTTTTCGAGAAGCCGTGTCCACGGTTATGGACGACTTGGTGTGGATGCTGGCTAACAAGATCATAGACAACTTACACCTATTCATGCTAATTTAACTTGACTAGTAAGTTAGACTCACTTTCATAATAAGATGTAACTAAAATTGCCAACTGTGTGAGTTTCCCTTGATTGCTTCCTCATACTGGGTTGAGGGGGTGAATCTGGGATGTGTTATGTTTGGTGTTAGAAGCTAGTTGGTTCCTTGCTCGCTCTCTTATCCCTATCTTATAGACGAAAGTTGTAGCGTGTCTTCTGTAGATGGCTTAGTGTTGCTGCCGCTTCAGTCCACCAATCCTTTATATTTGGGAGCCTTTGTATTGGTTCCAAGTGTGCTTTTTGGGCTGTTTTGCACTGAACAGTCAACAGGTTTGAAGTCTGACGACGTTAGCTTGGGAATCCCTCCGGCGCGGCCTGGGCAGGGATTGGACGCCATCGTTTATCTTCAGGACTCTTAGTCCAATTTGTATTTTGTCCGTAGACGGACACTACTTTGCTTCCGTTGTGATTTGTATCTTTGTAATGTATTAGTTGTTTTCTTGACTCGTTTGAGTCGATCTTGTATATATTTCTCTTTCTGTTGTTGTTGGGGATTCTTTCGTGAACTGTTGTAATGTTATCACCATTCCACCCACATAACGCGCATGTTTCGGCGTGCACGTTATGTCTGGTGGGCGTCCTAAGATCGTTATTATGCGGGTTTTGGCGGGATCGCTGAAATCCGCATGGTACCGATTTTGGGGCGTCACATTGACTCCATAGGCCGGCTCTTCCTTGACTTAATCGAGAATGAAGCTCATTCAGGTTTTACTAACAATCTAACTCTTACTTCTTATTCAGATCTTGTTGAGCCGGCTAATGAAAATTTGCCAGCTCCAGATGTTGTTGAAGTGCCGGCTCCAAGCCCGGCTGCCGCTCCTTCCCACAAGAGAACCAGAGGCGCAGTACAGAAGGTGCCATATTATCGCATTTCTAGTTATATGATGAACACCTCTCAACTTCAAGCACTTCAACAGGAAAAAGACGCTGCCAAGGAAGCTGAATCTAGCAAATGCCGCAAGACCCGGTCCTGCGCGAGTGAAGATTCTTTGAACACAGGTATCCCCTCGTGTTCTCTGTCTCGCTGGACCAAGTCAATACAAAAGACTCCCAGTACTTCTCACCCTTTGGCGGGAAAAATCTGGGTCTCTAAGTCCCAATCTCTGTTAGCTTCTTCAGGTGACAGCGTGAAATTGCCCGATGATTTCCTCGTCAATGTTGGGTATGTTCCCTTTCTTTTCAAAATTTTCCAACTCTTTTCATTTCTTTTCATCACATCTGAATCCTTTTTATACTAAACGCAACGCCAAAGCAACACCTCTGGATGCTGCCGGGTCTTCCTCCCACGTTGTCATGCCCGAGCCTGCTCGTACACAGGCTCCTGTACATGACACGATTGTGGAGGAAACCCCAGAACAAGAAATGGAAGAGAAGCTGCCTTTGCCTCCGGCCTCACCTCCTAGGGCAGACCCGGGCACGCCTGCCGGGTCTCCCCCAAACACTGCCAAGCCAAACCAGAAGTCACCTGAGAAATCTCCCGAGTCTGGCTCAGGCACTAATGACGAGGTGCAATACTTAGGCACCCAGAAAACAACTATTGAAGCTCCATCCACAGTGGTGGCAAAAATTATTGAACCAGAGGTGAAGGCTGAGGCAAGCACTCATGGGAAAGAGCCTATCATATACTCAGAGCGCCCGGCTCTGGAGAACATGGAACTGCCGGCCCTTATCTCTGAGTACTTCTCCCGGCTCTCGCATCATAAAGGGCTTGAAGCTGAGCTTGTTTCTGCCATCAAGCAGCGCCACGAGGTAACACTACTCTCTTCTGTACTCCCTAACCCCCAAGCTCCAAGGTTATTTGAACTTGTGTAATAAGCTTGGTGCTTTGAAAGAAAAATTAAAAAACAAATTAGCCCCCAAGTGCTAGTTTGTCTGTTTACAGCATACTAGGACTCTTTGCCTTATTTTTTTAAGAACTTCAAATTTCCCTAGCCCCCAAGTGTCGGGTTACATGCTTGCAGTAGTCTGGGACTTGTCCTTCTAATAAATCATTCAATTCTGATACTGTAAGACTTTTACTTGCTTTAAGAACTTTGAAATCTAATAGACCCCAATTGCCGGGTTGCATGCTCGCAGTAACCCGGCACTTGCAACTCTAAACTTCTTTAACAAATGCTTCGCTGTCAAGCCTTATACTCACCTGGTCTTTAACTACTTTTTTCAGCAACATGTGTCCCAAGCCACACTTGAAATCTAGCAGCTCAAGGAACAATTGTCAACTGAGACCCGGCTAAAGGCCAAGGCACAAAAGGAGACCCGGGACCTCAAGACCTCCCTTGCTGACGCAAAAGAAGAAAACATGTCCTTGAAAAAGGACATGGAAGAACACGAGGAGGACTGGAAAACCCGGCTCGAATCTGCTGAGAACAAGCTGGCCGAAGTGGAAAAAGCCTTCAACTCCTTTAAGCTGCTGCTAAAAGAAATTGTTGCTGCTGTTTGGGGTAAACTTTCCCCACTTTGCACATTCATCAGTTCCTTTAGACCAATATTTCTAACTAAATTCTTCTCCACTACAATCGTTTCAGGCCCACGCAATGCCATGAACTTCAAGACTCCTGATGTCAAACTTCAGGCCTTACTTACATTAGTAAGGCAATTATATTATGGAGCCGGGCGTGCTATTGCAGCAGCCCATGGCCTGGAGTCTCCACCAACCCAACTGAGGGACTTCCTCTGGCAGCTATCCACAATTCCAGAGTGGATAACCCGGTGGAAACTATCAGGCTGCCGCAAAGGTGCCATGCGTGTCCTGGCTCTGGCCAAGGCACATTATCCTGATATAGACCCGGCCAAGCTCGCTGGCGGGTTTCCCCAGTTCAACTTGGACAACTCTGAGTTTGGTGGCAAAGATCTGACTGCCATAACCAAGGAGACCCGGTACGCTGCCACAGTCATTGCTGAAGGCTTGTCCTTGGACAAATTTCAACATGGATATGACAAGAAGAGCCGGCGCATTGACACTCCAAGCCCGAGGAATGCGATTCTTATTCCTCCTCAACAAGTGCCTGGGCAAGTGCAATCACTAGCTATTGCAGGCACAGGAACTCATGTCATCGCTCCACCTCGCCGGCCTGTTATTACAGAAGATGATCCTAAAAATCAAGGCCTTGCCTTGATCTGTTGGACAACTCTGGCTCAAGAGATAGGAGGACCCCAAGTGACCATAGAAACCGAGCCTGCAGCAGAAGGAGAAGCCTCCAAGACCCAAGAACAACCCAGCAAGACTCCAACAACAGATGACCCGGCCATGGAAACTGAGTCCTAAATTTATCTGAACACTTGTCTATGTGGCCCATATAGGCATGATGTAATAACTTTGATACTTGAGCCTCACATTTTGATCGTGCGCCTGTGCACGTATGCTACTTCGGTCTGTAATCTTAGTAAAACTTATGATCTGAATTTTGCATCTTTAATGGTTTAGATGACCCTTTTGGTTTCTTTAACTACGAGCCGGCTTTCGCATGGATATTTCTGTCGCCGCGTCTCTGAAAAAATAGGGTCAAATCAAGTCCTTTTAGGCATCATGATTGATTGAATTCTCAGGTGAGCAATCAGACCATATGAGTGCGAGTCACATCGAGCTCAATAGCAAGAAAACCAAGAATTATACTGGTGGCATCAAGGTCGGGTCATGAGATTTCAGCTACAGGCTATTTTAGCAAGAGCCCCCAAGACCCAGGTTAATGTTCTGGAAAGTAATGGCTTACTGTGCACATTTACCCCATTGACCTAAATATCTGACTTGCTTGATTTATATAATAACTGGGACTTTTTCAAAAGAAAAAACTAATCAATCATACAAATAAACAGAACTTCGTAATTCTAAACCATGAAAGAAAAACAGCAACAAATATAGGCCGGGTTATGAGGTTAGGTGTGCATTTTGGAACTGCTAACCCCCAAGCCTCAACACATGAACTTTAACTAGGGCACCAGAACCGGCCTTGGGTTAGATGTTTTCTCCATGAACATCTAACCCCCAAGACCTAATACACGAGACTTGATCAAGATACACGACCCGGGTCCTGGGTGAGATGTTCTCTCTGTGAACAGCTAACCCCCAAGACCTAACATATGACACTTGAATAACATGAATCGCCCGAGTCTTGGGTTAGGTGTTCTTCTTTTGAACAGCTAACCCCCAAGACCTGATATATGAGACTTAAGTGCAAAACAAACATGATTCCGGGTCTTGAGGTGAGCCATTGTGAGACTTCAATGGCTAACCCCCAAGACCTCAAACAAATAAACATAAAGAACAATATAAAAAGTAAATAACTGAAAACACACAAATTTCTGTTCAACCTTCACTTTATTGATAGGAAAGGTTAGGTCAGCAAGCCACCTCATTAAAAACCTTCCAGTCCCCTTAGGTACCCTGGTAAGGAAAAGAGCGCGTCTGAAACCTGCTACCTGTTACATCGTGTATTACATATCAAGACCCGGCCTATTGCTAGGTATAGTAGGGGTGTAAGTGGGCAATGTTCCATGGCAGCTCACGCTATTGCATCGAAAATGTGGATCTTGTAGTGTCATTTATAGTTTCTGATTTTTCTCTCTCATCCACCAGGTAATAAGACCCATTGTGCAAATTCTTGCTCACAATGAAGGGTCCTTCCCATGGGGGAGATAACATGTGCATCCCATCTCTATTTTGCGTCCATCGCAACACTAGGTCTCCCTCCTGGAAGGTGCGAGTTCTGACCCGGCGTGCATGGTATCTCCGCAGGTCTTGCTGATAAATTGTTGACCTTTCCAGTGCTTTCTCACGATGTTCCTCTAACAGGTCCAGTGAATCCTGCTGGCTTTTCTCGTTTTATGTCTCAACATAAGCCGCCACACGTGGCGAGTCATGGATTATGTCACTTGATAACACCGCTTCTGCCCCATAAACCATGAAGAAGGGAGTTATATTGGTGGATCTGTTGGGTTTTGTGTTAATACCCCAAACTACTGACGGTAACTCCTCTACCCAAGCTCCAGCTGCTCTGATGCACGGGACCCGGAGTCTTGGTTTCAGTCCTTTGAGCACCTCTTGATTATATCTCTCAACTTGCCCATTGGCCTGAGGGTGAGACACGGAAGCCACGTCCAATCTTATGCCGTTTCTTCCACAAAATTTCTGCATCTCCCCAAGTGACATATTGGTCCCATTATCTGTGATGATGCTATGTGGATACCCAAATCTATGGATAATCCTCTTCAAGAACACAACTGCTGTAACTGCCTCGCAATTTGTGACTGGCATAACCTCAACCCACTTAGTGAACTTATCAACTACCACCAAGAGGTGAGTTTTCTTGCATGGGGACATTTGAAAAGGCCCAACCATGTCCATCCCCCAAACTGCAAACGGCCAATTTAAAGGGATAGTGCGCAACTCTTGAGCCGACACATGAATCTGCAAGCATACCGCTGACACCCATCACATCTGCTCACCAAACGCTATGCGTCCTCATTGGCTGTGAGCCAGAAAAAGCCGTGTCTAAATACTTTTGCCACCAGTGATCTCGTGGAGGCATGATGTCCATAATCTCCCTCATGTATCTCCTTCAAAATTTGCCGGCCTTCCTCTGGAGAGACACATCACTGAAACACACCAGAAGCACTTCTCTTGTACAACTCATCATCTATGACCACGTAAGCCTTAGCCCGGCGCACAATTTGCCGGGCTACGATCTCTTGATGGGGCAACTCCCCCCTCATAAGATAGGAGATATACGGCTCTGTCCACTCAGGTATCTCATGCACTGCTGCTACTAACTGAGAATCCGGGTTACCCAGATAGGCATAATCTTCCTCATCTTCAGGCTTAACTGATGGAACTTGTAACTCATCTAGGAAAGTATTGGGTGGAACCGGCTCTCGCTTGGAGCCGAGTCTTGACAAAGCATCAGCTGCATCGTTTTTATGCCGGTCTATGTGATCTACTTGGTATCCAGAAAAGAACCCGAGAACTCTATCCACCTCTCTTCTGTAAGCCGCCATTTTTGCATCCTTTCCGTCCTAGGTACCAGAAACTTGTTGGGCCACAAGATCTGAATCTCCATAACACCTGATATACTTTATGCCCATCTCCCGGGCTATCCTCAAACCATGCAACAAATCCTCATACTCAGCCACGTTATTTGAGCAATCAAAGTGTATTTGCAAAACATAGCTCATCTTTTCTCCTTTTGAGGAAGTTAACACAACCCGGGCTCCTGATCCTTGCTCCAACTTAGACCCGTCAAAATGCATGACCCAAGACTGAATTTTTGGAACTAGTTGTGGTACACTTAACTGTGTCCAGTCATTGAGAAATTCCACCAGAGATTGAGACTTGATAGCTGTTCTAGGTGCATAGTTGATATGATAATCTCCCATCTCAATGGCCCACTTGGCCGCTCTCCCGTAGCTTTAGAATTTCGTATAATATATGTGAGTGGGATCGAGCTCACCACCGTAATGGGATGCTCCTGAAAGTATGGCTTCAACTTTCTACTTGCCATGAACACACCAAACACCAACTTCTGCCAGTGAGGATATCTTTGCTTTGTTTCTGACAAAACTTCGCTAACATAACATACCGACCTTTGTATCGTGTGTTCTTTGCCTTCCTATTTACACTCAACCACAACCACATCGCTCACCGCTTGAGAACCGACAGCAACATACAGTAACATGGGTTCCTTGGGACCCGGTGCTGCAAGTACTGGCGCTTTGGACAACTGGACCTTCAAAGCTTCGAATGCATCATCTGCCTCTTGACCCCACACAAAAATTTCTGTTTTCTTCAGGAGCTTGTACAATGGTGTCGCTTTCTCCCCAAGCCGGGCTATAAACCGGCTCAAGGCTGCCACGCAGCCTGTAAGTTTCTGAACATCCTTCAACTCTTTTAGCTTCTCCAAGCACTGTATAGCCCGGATTGTGTCCGGGTTTGCCTCAATTCCGCGCTCTGACACGATGAAACCCAGTAGTTTCCAGCTGGTACACCAAACACACACTTCGTTGGATTGAGCATCATAGTGTATCTCCGTAGGTTCGCAAACGTTTCTCTGAGATCTTTGATAAATGACTCGGCTTTTTCTGACTTGATCACCACATCATCAACATAAGCATGGACGTTGCGCCCAATCTGATCCGCAAAATAGTTCTGGATGCACCTTTGATAAGTGGCACCCGCATTTTTCAGCCCAAAAGGCATGGTCTTGTAATAGAAAGCCCCAAAGGGTATAATGAACGAGGTCTTGTCCCAATCTTCTCTATTCAACTTAATCTGATGGTAACCTGAGTAAGCATCCAGAAAACACAAGAGCTCACTTCCTGCCACTGCATCAACAATCTGATCGATACGCAGCAAAGTAAACGGGTCTTTGGGACAGAATCTGTTCAAACTGGTAAAATCTATGCACATCCTCCACTCATTGTTCTTCTTCAGCACTAGAACCAGGTTAGCCAAAAGCCGGGCTATCTCTTCTCCAATGGCCTTCCTCCTTTCAGCGTTCATTTTTCTCATACCCTGCTTTACTGGCCGGGCTTTAGGATCAACATGTAATTTGTGCTCAGTGAGTTCCGTCGGGATACCTGGCATGTCACTAGGTGTCCATGCAAAAACAACCCGATTCTCACGGATGAACTCGATGAGCGCGCTTTCCTATTTATCAGTCAGATTTGACCATATGGAGAACTGGTTGGAAGAGTCCTCCTCCACAAAATCTACCATCTTTGTATCTTGGTCTGATTTGAACTTTGCCCTATCATCTTCTGTGGTTGGCCTTTTCAGGACCGTATTATCTGTCGGGTCTAGATTTGCCCTGTAACTTTTCAACTCCTCTTTGGCACACGCATGCTCTGCCATGGCTGCATCTCCCTTGTCACATTCTATCGCTATCTGTCTATTTCCATGCACAGTAAAGATCCCCTTAGGACCCGGTATCTTCAACTGCAAGTACACATAACAAGGTCGGGCCATAAATCAGGCATAGGCCGGCCTTCCCAGTAACGCATGATAAGGACTGTGAAAATCTACCACCTCAAAATCTAGCATCTCTGACCTGAAATTTTCCCGAGACTCGCCAAAGGCCACCTCTAATGTGATTTTCCCCAATGGAGTTGCTGATTTTCCTGGAACTATGCCATGAAAAACCGTGGATGTCTTCTGCAATTGAGACATTTTGAGATGCATACGCAAGAAAGTTTCCCAATACAAGATGTTGATGCTGCTTCCTCCATCCATCAGGACCTTTTTCAGCTCATAACCCTCCACTTGAGGGGCCACGACCAACGCAAGCAGACCCGGGTGTTCCACATGATCTGGGTGATCTGCTCTGCTGCACGTGATTGTTTGCTCAGACCATCTCAAATACCTGGGTGCTCCATAGACACTCTATTAACAGCTCTCCGAATTTCCTTTCTCTCCCTTTTAGAAGAGTTTGACGTGTAAACATGATATGAACCAAGCTACTTGGGCTGAGTGTTAAACCCACCCTGGCCTTGAGAACTTGAGCCGGCTGGAGGGCCGGTTGGGGTTGCATTGGCTCCAGTGAGCGGAGCCGCAGCCGGGCTTGCACCCGTAACGGGTCCTCCACCCCTATTTGCTGCTTGTAGCGCCCTCTGAATCTCATTGTTCTTCCATCTATTAAGATCTGCACACTGAGCCAGCGAGTGATTTGCCGGCTTACTGTTCCTGCTGTGACGAGGACACGGCATTCTGAACGCCTCTTCCGTACTCATGGGTCGTGGTCCATTGAAACTGTTGTAACCTCCAATATTTCCTATGTTGTTATCATTAAGGGATTATTGCTTTTGTGCCCTGGTTCTCTCTAGTTTATCTGTTTGTGCCACCCCCGCGTAGTTTCTCTCGTCCGTGCCCTGGCTGGGCCGCAAATGGCCCGCGCACAGCCAAGACGGCCGTTTCCGTCTGGTCAACCTCGTTTCACCGTAACTTGGCCTGACTTGTGGGGTCGGCCTGGCGCGGCTCGGTTGGAATCGCATCCAGTGGGGCCGGGGCACTTGTCTGACTGGTGGGGTCGGATGAAACTGACCACGTCTCCCGCTGTGCTGTTGAATCATACGTGTTGGTGTTGGTGTTGTTTTTTAGTCCCACCTCGCTAGTTGGGTGTGTGCGCGACCTCTTTATATACCACAATATTCCATGGCTTTTGTTAGCATTGAACGGAGCGGGGTTTCACCGGGCCCGGACCCCCTTCTTTCAATGCTAATTTTATATCCAGTGTATAGATCTGCCCCTAAAACTGTAGATAGTTTCGGTACGGATGATTAGTCATTTGTCCCTAAAAATATAAGAAATTTCTGGTGTAAAATACGTGTTGGTGTATAGATCTGCCCCTAAAACTGTAGATAGTTTCGGTACGGAAGATTAGTCATTTGTCCCAAAAAATATAAGCAATTTCTGGTGTAAAATACGTGTTGGTGTATAGATCTGTCCCTAAAACTGTAGATAGTTTCGGTACGGATGATTAGTCATTTGTCCCAAAAATATAAGCAATTTCTGGTGTAAAATATGTGTTGGCGTATAGATCTGCCCCGAAAACTGTAGATAGTTTCGGTACGGATGATTAGTCATTTGTCCCAAAGAAATGAGATGACTGGTTTATCATAAGCGGTTGGTCCAAATAACATAGAGCTTACATTGCATTAATTATGCTTACATCGCATTAATTAACTACGACTGACAATCAGCAGATAAACAAAGCCTAGAGCAACTATACAGAGATAAAATCCTGCAGCTATCAGATTAGTCTGCTTCTTCAGATCATTCATCTGCCTTAAGTGCTAGTTCAACTTCTTCAGTTCGCCTCTCACTTCCGCATGCCCCATCGGAGGAGCAACCATGTCAGACCCCATCGGCAGAGCAACGATGCCCATCGGCGGAGCAGAGGGTGCAATCTCCACATCAGATGGCAGAGGAAGGTCGCTGGGCGTGCGCCACCTTCCATCCCGTCTAAGCTGTGTAACGTATTCATCCAACCACTGAAAATGGTTGCATGGTTCCAACCCCTGAAAAAGTCAACCTGAACCCTAAATCCTAGATCTGAGCAAGAAATTGAAAACACTGAAGAAATCAAAGCAAAAGGATGCGAGAGAAAGATCTTTACATCCTGTGGCAGGCTCAGGCATTTCAAATACTCACGCCCCTTGTTGGCTGTCTCAGCCCTACTAGTCTTACGGCTCAGTAGCTCCTTGCGTGAGCATTTAGGACATGCCGGCAACGGCACCTCAGGCTGCTTTGGCCAAATAGGGCGAACGGATGAACTAGAGGAGCACGACATTGCTGCTGCCCTTCGTCACCGGAGAGGAAGAAGAGGAAGGAAGAGGAAGAAGAGGAAGGAAGAGGAAGAAGAAGATGGTCCAAAGAGGATGGATGCTCTGTCTGTGAAGAGGAGGCAAATGGTGGGTCCGCGGTGAGCGTGTAGCGGTCATTTGCGGCGGTGCGGCTGTTGCGAGTCCACCAACCTTTTTTGCTTAGAAATGGGGCCGTTTACCCTACCTTTGGAGCTCATTTGAAACACATCGAACGGGTTGTGCAGAATGAGCTTCTCACACCGGTTACAGCCAATCAGATCGCAGAATGAGCCTCTCGCGGATCGCCCCGAGTCTGTAGATTCCTTCTAGAGGAACGATCGGACTGCTGCAGTTCAACGCTAGGGTTAGTTCGACGGTCATTGTTCAAATGGGGTTTGGAGGCACTCAACGGGGTTTGGAAGCACTCAACGGGGTTTTCAAAAGTTTGATAAAGTGTCCAAACTTTATTTTGAAGTGACTAAGAAGGATCGAGTCTTCGTTTTTCAAATTTCATGTTTTAAACTTGTTTAAATGTCGGTCAACGTTAAGTTGACCGAAATTTGAAATGAGATTCAAATATTCACAAAAATTCAAAAAATGGAAAATCCTGCGCACATAGTCGTCTTATGTCATATACTAACGATTCAAGCTGATAAACAATGTCTATACACATCTATTATATAATTAAAACACAAGACAAAGAACGGTTAGGATTAAACAACTAATAGCTACAATATATTAACGGTTCAGATTAATCATTGTGAATCCCATCGTAGTCTAGAAAAAAGCTATTTCTCGAGTGGACCCAGATTACCTTTTCGTGTTACACATGGATTCACCACGTGACATACGTGATAAGCAAACTCAAATAAAAAAATCCGTATTACTTATGGACTCTTAACATTGATTGCAACAAATATATTTCCGTAAATCGCGATGCAAACATTGACGACGCCGTAACCTGAAACGATGGCAACACATCCCGGCGGCGACAACTATCGAAGGATCGATGGCAACTCATCCGGCGAGCGGGGGCGGCGACGTCGACGCCCCGATGCTAGGATACTACGGGCGTCGCGCTGCCGGTATAGAGGGGTCGTCTTCGATTATCACATCGTCATTACCGTCGCCGACGTGCTGCAAAAAAGTCTTGAAGAGCAGTCGGGCCATGAGAGCTGCTCTGTGCGGCAGGCTTTCCGCGACACGCCGGCCGGCCGGCCGACTACACAGGGTATGTACTCCGCTCCACAAAATACAATTTGTTTTACAGGGTCAACAATGATTAATTTGACAGGCATCACAATGGCAGAGGCGGGCAGCAGATTCTACAGCTACACAACAGGGGAAGCCGAGCTACCAATCACGGACGCCGACCACGCTTACGATCAGGACCTGTCTGGCCATATCTGTGTCACACGGCATATGAATCGACAAGCTGGATTGGACTACAAGTTTACAACGTTGAGCAACGAGTTGACGACGAGTTTGAGGGCACCATGTAAGCGTGAGCCAACAGTATGTTGTACTTATACGTACAAGCTCATGAATTGGTAGACCAGCTTTTTGCAAGCCTGATGAAAAGATTGATTCTGAGGTCATAAGCTGTATCAATTTCAATCGGATGATAGAAGTACTGGGTCATCTTATGGTGCTTCACTGCTCCGTTCGTGAGAAGAATTGCAAAGCATATTTTTCGGTTTTCTTTTTTGCAGGGTGAATACATATCCTTATGCAAGCGAATTTATAAAATAAAGGCGGATGATTATTATTTGTTTCTCACGATTTATACATTATTGTGTTCCTGGCAAGAAAATTGGTACGAGCATTCTATTCCGTGATTCTGTGGTAAGTGTAAATTTAATGAATACTATTATTTTTTAAATCACCCACTTCTGATGGCACTATATTTTCTGATGGTTGTATTTTTGCTTGGTATGTTGCACATAGCATATCAGCAAAGGAAAATAAGATTAGCTGAATGGCAACTACAACCAATCGATCTTTTTGGTGATAGAGCATAAAGTGTTGGCGTTTATGTAAGCCATGTAATGAAGCTTACAAAACCAGTTCACGAATAACATTTATGTCCTTACTTTCTTTAGATATTTTGATTTGTTCTTTATATTTTCAGGTGGCATATCATCTTGGATAATGGTTTGTTAAGTACACGGCAATAAGATTTCAGTATAATATTTTGGGTATATGTCAGGTAGCATTTACTTCTAGCATAATTTTCGGATTTTTCAAAATAGTACTTCAGTTCATCGTAGATCTGTAATTAAACAATAAGGTGCATGTTTGTTGGTACTCAGCTATCATATAAACATGAGAAAGTACCAGAGTGGGGTATTAAGATACATATATTTTACGAAGGATATGCATGATGGCCAAACTACTCTATGAACAGAGTAAAACTGAGTGCTAGGTAAAGAAATGTCTTGCTCAAAGGAGTCAAAGTTTTCATGTGAGTTGGGCATGAAGAACGGTAGACAGAAATCAGAAGGTAATAAGTTCACCAAAAGTGTAAGTTGAACGGTTCATAGCATGCATATTATTACGCACAAAAAAAACATGGCATGCATATTATTTTATTTTTAGATTAATCCTTGATGATGCTATTAATTCACAAACAATCCTATTTTTGGTTGATATGTTGTACATAACAATCACTTGCTTGCAGATGGCTCAGTGAAAACTTTGACCGGTGATTTTTGCAAGAAACCTTAGAACTGCTGCTACCCGGCTTCCACCTATGCTTGAAACAACAACCAAAGCCTAGCTGCTTAGCTTACGCCTCAGTTCAATACAAAAGTACACATATTTATTTATATATTTCATCGCTTTGTCAGTTTTGCAGATTTCAGATACTTAAAGATAATGATTTGTGGAACACATGACAATACAATTTCAGTAAAATCATCTTGGCAGATGTCAGGTATCGTTTACTTCTTGCCTCTTTTATTCTGTTTCCTAAATCAGAATGATCAGTTTAGCTTTTCGTAAATCATTATGACCTCTCACCCAGTTATATGGATTCCAGGTTCCTTAGATCGCCGCACAAGTCACTGTGGGTTTCACCACCTCATACATCGCGGTCACGCTGGTACACTAACAATATCAAATAATACAGTTGTATGTGTATGGCTTTTAAATACAAAAGCAATATCAAACAATAGAAGTCCAAGTTCACATAACCCAAATAGTATAAACGTCTATCCGTAGTACATAACAATCCAAAGGTACTAACAGTGAACATGAAAAATAAATATACAATAGCCTATATAATTCTAGCCGCGCAAAGTTCTCTGCTCTAGATATAAGTTCACATGCACTCGATGAATTCACAGGCTATACTGATGCTGGACTGGTGTCATGCGTTTCACTTCCCAAAAATGGAGCATGGATATCAGCAACATATTAATCTCTTTTTTCAGTCTCCGGTTAAGTCCGCATAGACCTATTGTTGTGATTTCTTCAGCTTTTCTATTTGCACACGACGAGGTAATATTTGTGGATGCATTTCTTATTGCTAGCGGTCTTTGTTAGCCTTAATGGCTTATTTAAAATTCTCAGGAATGACATGCATCTGAAAAGCCCTGAAAATAGTACTGCATTATTTCTCTATATTTTTTGCCTATATCTAGAGTTTACTTGGGATTTGTAGTTGTGACTTCTCAGTCTCGAATTAATCCACATTTTTTGCATACGGGTTAAAGGATCGAACACTCATATTCTTGATCTCAAGCATCAAATAAAATATGGTACGTGTCTTATTTTTTGGGGTTAAATATAGTACTTACATATCCCCTATTCTTCCCCATTGATATGTGTAAATGAATTTTTAATGCTAGATTATATATGTGTCCGGACATTCCAGTCTCATACTTTCAGAGCACAACATTAGTATTGTGTGACGGTTGTATGCATGGCTGAGAGCTTTTATTGTGTGATTTACCATATAATGTGTCTTCAGTTTTATAGCACCCAATTGGTGAGAGCTGAAGAGGGCGTTTAATGTTCATTGCTGGATCAGATATATTGTAGAACTAAAATATAAGGATCAAGGTGGATCCCGGGTACTATCTGTCAATGAATTCCGTATATTTGTAGGCCGAAATGATATTAAGGAATTACCTTGAAAGTAATTTAGTTGTATTACTCTCATATGCATGTGATTTTGAGAGATGGATTCTGTTGATTTCCACATGATAATGACATAGATGAGAGTAAGGTTTGTCAAAAATTTATACGATAAAGATAGATTTTATTAACTCTCTGTTTTCAAGCTATCACGTTATTCTGTTGTCCTCTATTCTCAGCTGTGCCGACGGTTTCGATGCCCTAGCAAGTAGAGCACCTACACATAGCTATGCTGTCTATTTTTACCCTGTGTTGGATTGATCGGTAAGCAGGGAGGCCCGAGGCTGGTGCAGTCTTAACCACCAAGGATTTACACTAATCTGGATTGATGTTTGTTGGAGTTCAGAAGATCTGTTTGTGCTCTTTTGGCCTGGCTGTTCATGGCTTCAGGCAGTTGAGTGTGTTGCACGAACGGAAGGTAAGTTTTCAGCTGGAGCACTTGCATGCTTTCTAGCGCTCGAAGCACAGAGGTTTTTAATTATATAAGCATATACAATTTTTCCCTTTTGTTTCAGGTACGTGATGACTATGATTATTTCATATGCGAGGAAAAAGAGGACATTCTTTCCAAAGGAATAAAGCGAGTTCAGATATTTATTATGAATTTATTTTAGCTGGAGAACCTAATTGGGCCATTCGATCTGAGTCCACCACTTATTCTATCTGGAGCAGCGGTGCTTTATCATTCAAGTTCAAACTATCAAGTAGACAAAGACACTTAGGTTTGTACACAGAACAAACTTACATATTGAATGTGAGTGTGTTTTACAGTGTTGTTTATACCTTCTATTGAGGATAATCAATAAATTTATTATCCTTTTCACGATCTTTTTAATTTTACAAATACTTTATACAATAACACTGGCAAGTAATATATTTCAGATTTTGTAGATTAATCAATAAATATAGGAACGCAATTTTACTTTAGAAGATAAAGACGGGCACATCAAAGTATACAAATAGCAGATAATTTCTATCCAAATTGTTAACATCTACCATCCATAGAATGTCTAGCCGCACAAATGAGCGGGCCACCCAGCTAGTTCATATGAAAAATGCATGTATCTAAGTGATATCCCCGAACTATGTCGTATGAACTCGAGGTTCAAATGAGCTTCAAATATTCAAAAAAAACAAAAAAAGGAAAATCCTGCGCACATAGTCGTCTTATGTCATATAATAACGATTCAAGTTGATAAACATCATCTATAAACATTTCATATGAGAAATGCATGTATCTAAGGCGATATCTCAGACTATGTCCTATGATTTCTATGGTGAAGAGAAGGGGTTTTGGATTTCCAACATAAAACGTTCAAACACCTCACAAAATTTCATTTTGGAGTGACTAAGAGGATCCATGCTTAGTTTTTCATTTTCATGTTTTAAAATTGTTTAAATGTCGGTCAACGTTAAGTTGACCGAAATCTGAAATGAGTTTCAAATATTCACAAAAAATTAAAAAATGGAAAATCCTGCCCACATAGTCGTCTTATGTAATATACTAACGATTCAAGTTGATAAACAAGGTCTACGTACATTCTGACGAGAAATGCAGTATCAATTGTGTTTCTCAAACTATGTCGTATGAACTCAAGAGTAAAGAGAAGTGTTTTTGGACTTGCAACATAAATTTTTGAAACAAATGACCGAGGCAAGCTTATCCATCATAATATAATTACGGTGACGCACAGAGCGCGCTAGAGCGCGCCATTTCATACCCAGAGCACGCCCATAAGGTGTTCGACCAAAATACATCCGTCCAAAATCCGACCAAAATCAAATACAAATCATAGTAATATTAGTCAGTCTCTCTTTGACGTCCTTCTCTTCTTTGACGTCGTCAAAGCCGGACATCATCTCGTCAACCCACTTCTCGATCTCTTCGCTGGGGTCGCTGATCTCTTCGCTGGGGTCGCTGGAGTATCTGGAGTCGCTGGAGTCGTTGTAGTCATCAAATTCGTACATCATCTGGTCGTCCCACTGCTCGATGTCTTCGTCGGGCTCCTCGACGTCTTCGCTGACCTTCTCAAATGTCAACTCGATGTACTCCTCCTTGACGATCACCTTGATAACGTAGAGATCACCAAAGCGCATCTGCAGTTGCTCCTAGAATAGATCCCAGCTATCCGTGAACTCGATGTAATCTTTGATCACTCGATATGATCCAAAGATCTCGACATGGTCTCTCGCCAAAAGACGAGATTTTCCGTGAACTTGACGTAATATGCGATCACGCGATGGAATAACATCGTAACCATCTACTTCCGCAATCTTGATATGCTATCAAAATAACATGAGCATCATATCAGAAAATGACAGAATAGTTCAAATGACAGAATACTTCAAAATGACAGAATAGTTCAAATGACAGAATAGTTCAAATGACAGAATAGTTCAGAAAATGTAAATGAATACGAAACGTTTGAATCATACCAGAGAATTGACATCTATAGAATCATCCTCAATCCTGCGCACCTAGAACTGAGGGATCTCTTCCAACTCCATCGTTTCATCTTTGAATAAAGCGAAAGATATCGCATTCATTTCTGAATAGGTGACATCTCTCGGTTCGTGAAATATGCTCTTTAGGAGGGCTGGCTTGCAGCATCCGACAATCTGTTCAAACTCTGATCAACGAGAGGAAGACATTCAGAAAACTTGTAAACTACTCAATGTGTAAGAAAAAGAACACAAACCAACATACCCGTGTGTTGCACAAAACATCGGGAGAGAACAATCAATCACCACACATATGCTTAACAAATGCAATGCGCAAACATATGATGACATGACATTTTAAATCCCCGAGACGAGGATGATTCAACTAAACAATTTAAACGGAGGTTGGATGCATCACGGTGCATCGCGACTATACCGTGGGGTTTAAGGGTTACAACAACTTTACTAGTTGATCAAGATCGATGAACCCTAGGGTTAACTTGCATATGAATGTCATGCTCACGAGAAGATGCAAGTTTTAAGTTGTGAGGAGACCATGTGCAACTTAGCCAAAATAGGCGAAAAGCTCCCAGAGGCCGGATAATCCGGGTCATGCCAGACCGGAATATCCGGTCTCAATTCTTGGCCACACGAAAAACGGCTAAGGACTCAAGGCGCGAGCCACTAGACTCGGCCGGAAATTTCAAGCCGGATATTTTGTCCGAGGCCGGAATATCCGGTTCGACACGAGAGAAAAAGGCAGCCCAAGCACGTCACGGACGCGAGGCAACGGTGGCAGGCGCGCTCGTGCAGCAACGGCGTCGGCGAGCTAGCGCGGTAAGAGGAAGGGGAAGGGGCCAGCATGGGCTAGGGGCTCACCACGGACGCGGGGAAGGGGTCTGGGAGGTCGGAGACGGCTGAACAACGACGAAATCGTCCGCGACACCGGCGCCGGTGGTCGGGGAGGAACGGGCTCGTGCGCGGCAATGCGGGCGAACCAGCTCGATTCCTCGGGCTAGGCGAGGGAGGACGTCGAGGCGGAGCTTCTAGTGGTCGTCGATGTGCTCCTCGCGTGCTCAACCGACGGCGGGGAGCTCAGTGGCCATGGCGGCTATGGAGCTCGCCGGGAGAGAGAGAGTGGGGGAAACGGGGAGAGAAGTGAGTGGATAGGGAGAGGGAGCTCGTGGGGCGGCTCTCCTGGCAGTGAAGGCAGGGCAGGGGGCCCGGGCGCGGCATCGGGGACGCAGCGGCGTCGAGCTGGTGCGGCGGGAACGACGCGCGTGGTCGCTACAGGAAGAAGATGACGTCGACCGGATAATCTGGTGGTCGTTCAGACCGGATAATCCGGTTCTCCCTTCTTCTGTTTTTAACTTTAAAACCTGTTTCTTTGCTGGTTTTAATTAGGGCACTTGCACTGCTCCAAAAATTATGGAAAAATTTGGGGATGCTCCCCTTAACCTGGAGGAACTCCACAATTTTTGGTGTCTCAAAATAAATTAGTTGGACCACTTTTGTTTAGAAAGGTGAATAGGGCATTTTTGCTAAATTCAAAGATGTTGCTCCTTTAACAATTTGGAGCAAGTGCAAGAGATTGTTTTTGGAGCTCTCGGAACTTCCTTGACAAATATGAGAAGTCACAGTAATTTTATTTGCAAGATTGAGTGCCTTCGTTGTTTTGAAATTTGTGGAAGCACCTTTGGCAATTTGGTTTAGCAACTTCATAACATTTCGATATCAATGTTGTGTTAGCTCAAAAGAGACATGTTTTATGCATGGATGCCATGATGCAATTAGCTCAAAAGTGGAAAAATTACATAGGTTTTTAGGTCCTCAGCTTTGGGCTGTTACAACTCTACCCCCCTTACAGGAATCTCGTCCCGAGATTCTAAGTTTGCGAGAAGAAGTTGGGATACTCCTCATGAAGACTAGACTCTCTTTCCCAAGTTGCTTCTTCCTCGGAATGGTGAGACCATTGAACTTTGAGGAACTTGGTAGTCTTGTTCGGGTCTTTCTTTCAGCTTCATCCAAGACACGGATAGGATGCTCGCGATAAGTGAGATCTTCTGGAGGTCTAGCTCTTCATGATTGACCCCATGGATAGGATCCTTGAAACACCGCGAAGTTGAGAGACATGAAACACATCATGTACATTTGGAAAGATGACCGGTAACTCCAATTGATAAGAAAGATCTCCTCGCTTGGCCAGAACGGTGAAAGGGCCAACATAGCGAGGGGCCAATTTCCCTTTGATTCCGAAGCGGCGAACGCCACGAAGGGGAGAGACACGGAGATAAGCTTTATCACCAATTTCATAGTGAATTTCCTGATGGTGCTTATCATAGTAGCTCTTTTGCCTAGACTGAGCAATCTTCAGATTCTCCCTTATGATTCTGACCTTCTCCTCAGCTTCATTGATAATATCTGGACCAAAGAGTGCCCTCTCTCCGGTCTCAGACCAATTTAGAGGAGTGCGGCATTTTCTTCCATAAGAACCTCGAATGGAGCCATGCCCAGACTAGCTTGATAGCTATTGTTGTAGGAGAATTCCGCGAAAGGGAGATACTTTTCCCAATCCTTGCCGAAAGAGATTACACATGCCCTAAGCATGTCTTCCAAAACTTGGTTCACTCTTTCGGTCTGACCATCAGTTTGAGGATGGAACGCGGTGCTGAAGTTGAGACGGTGCCCATAGCAGTTTGGAAACTAGTCCAAAACTTGGAGGTGAATAGGCTTCCACGATCAGAAATTATCTTCTTGGGAATGCCGTGAAGGACGACGATACGAGAGGTATACAGGTCTGCCAACTTGGCAGCTGTAATGTCCACACGAACTGGGAGGAAGTGAGCCACTTTTGATAGTCGATCAATGATGACCCAGATGGCATCATGTCCCTTTGGAGACTTCGGCAGACCAGTAATGAAATCCATACCAATTTCATCCCATTTCCACTCGGGAATAGCAATAGGGTGAGAGTGCCGGCAGGTCTTTGATGTTCAGCCTTTACCCGTCGACAGGTGTCGCATTCAGCAACATACTTGGCAATTTCTCGTTTCATACGAGTCCACCAGAATTGTGGCGAAGGTCTTGGTACATTTTGGTACTACCGGGATGAATAGAGAGAGGAGATTCATGAGCTTCTTGGAGGATCAACTCCCTCAATTTTCGTTTCTTTGGCACCACCAAGCGGTCACCAAAATAAACAACTCCGGATTCATTGACAGAAAAACATTTGGCCTTCCCGCTAGCAATGTTCTCCTTGATTTTCAGAATACCCTTGTCACGCTTTGAGCATCCTTAATCTGGTCCACAAGAGTAGATTTGATCTCCAGATTTGCAAGGTAGCCGGAGGAACATTTCTAAGTTCAAACGAGAGAACTCTTCATGAAGGGCAGGTTGGGCCTCTTCAATCATCAGATTGTTGCAATAGGACTTCCGACTTAGCGCGTCAGCCACGACGTTTGCTTTGCCGGGTTGATAGTTCAGACTCACATTGTAGTCCGTGATTAACTCCAACCAACGCCTTTGCCTGAGATTTAAATCCGGCTGGGTGAAGAGGTACTTCAGACTCTTGTGATCCGAGAAGATCTCGCAACGGTTACCAAACAGGTATGGTCTCCATTGCTTCAAAGCATAGACCACAGCGGCAAGTCTAGATCATGAGTTGGGTAGTTGAGCTCATGCGGCTTAAGTTGGCGAGAAGCATATGCCACCACATGGCCATCTTGCATTAGCACACAGCCCAAGCCTTGTAAGAGGCGTCACAGAAGACGACGAAATCCTTGCTGTGTCCGGCAGGACAAGCACAGGAGCGGACGTGAGCTTGGCTTTCAGTGTTTGGAAACTCTCTTCAGCTTCGGCCGACCATACAAACTTTTTATCCTTCTTGAGAAGGTCAGTCAGGGCCTTGGCTATCTTGGAGAAACCTTCGATGAATCGGCGGTAGTAACCCGCCAATCCGAGAAAGCTACGAATGTCCTTGACTGACATTGGAGTTTTCCAATCCAAATGGACTGAATCTTGTCAGGAATGACAGCCACACCATCAGCGGATATCACATGACCAAGGAAGATGAGATTATCCAACCAAAACTCACACTTGGAGAACTTGGCATAGAGGCGGTGTTCTCGAAGTCTTGTCAGAACCAAACGAAGATGTTCCTCATGCTCTTCATTGGTTTTGGAATAGATGAGATGTCATCAATGTAAATGACGACAAACTTGTCAAGATAATCCATGAAGACAGAGTTCATGAGCCTCATGAAAGTAGCGGGGCATTTGTGAGACCAAAGGACATGACGGTATACTCATATGAGCCATAACGAGTAACAAATGCCGTCTTTGGAATATCCTCCTTTCTGATTTTTATCTGATGGTAGCCTGACCTCAGATCCATCTTGGAGAATACCGTTGCACCAGCTAACTGATCCAACAGATCATTGATGCGAGGAATAGGATACTTGTTCTTGATTGTCACCGCATTCAACGGTCGATAGTCAGAGACTAGACGAGGCACGGTAGAATCCCTCTTCTTGACAAAGAGTACCGGACAACCCCAAGGTGAACTGCTAGGCTGGATGAACTCCTTAGCTAACAGCTGATCAATTTGCTCTTTCAACAGAGCCAACTCTTCCACCGGCATACGGTAGGGCTTCTTGGAAATTGGAGCGTACCGGGAAGTAGATCTATGACAAACTCCACACTTCGGTCAGGAGGCATGCCAGGCAATTCTTCCGGGAACACATCCGGGAAGTCACACACCACGTGTATGTCCTGGATTTCAGGAGGGGATTCGCCTTCCATAAAGCAAAGGAGAATCTCAGGTGAGCTGGGTACGATGGCGGACGGAGGTATTGATGTTGCAGGCCAATACTTCACAATGTCACCGGAAGGAGCGGTCACAGTAATGGTCTTGGCGCACAGTCGAGATTAGCCTGGTATTTGGCTAGCCAGTTCATGCCCAGTATGACATCAATGCCTTTGGACTTCAGAGCTACCAAGGCATAAGGAAAAGACAAGGAACCTATATTAATCTGGACCTCAGGAGTAACCATCGGTTTGCCATTTGGAACCAGGAGTAGCGATCACCAAGGACGGCTCATTTTCTCGAACGGTATTTGTGGTCTTTTGCAAACGCTATGGATATGAATGAATGCGATGCTCCAGAGTCAAACAAAACTGTAGCTGTATTGCCGTTGATTCGTAACTCACCCATAAGAACGCCGGGGTCATCTTCAGCTTCTTCAAGAGACGTGGTTCAGGCGACCACGCACAATAGGTCCAGCCTTGCCAGTTGGAGTGGCAGGGGCTCGTGCAGGAGTTATCGCGAGAGGTGCCTTCTGGGGGCACTCCCTGGAGTAGTGACCAGCCTGGCCACAGGTGTAGCAAGTGACTCCAGGTGGAGCAGGTAGCATAGGACGGTACCCACTTCCGCCTATCCCAAGTGTCGAAGTAGTGGGGGCGGAGGAGGTGGCCTGTATCCTGCGCTCTTGGCATGAATGGAGCACGAGGTACAGCGCTGTAGGGAACAAACACCCTGCGCTTCTTGCTCTCAGAACCCGAGGAACTCTGGTGGTCCCCATGTGCGGGCCTCTTGGAAGCTTCAAGTTCCTTTCTTCCTTGCTCAAGAGTGAAAGCCTGGTTGAACAGCTCCTGATAGGTCTGGAACCTGAAGGGCAATAGCTCATAGCGGAGCTGCGGAGTCAGACCCTTGCGGAACAGCTCTTGCTTGTCAGCATCATTGGTCACGTCCCTTGGGGCGTAACGAGAGAGATGGTTGAACTCACGACCATAAGTGCGGAGGTCCATCCGTCCCTGTTGCAAATCCAGGAACTCCCTCCTCTTCAAGTCCATGATAGGCTGGGGAATGTACTCCGCACGGAAGGCAGTGCGGAAATCAGCCCATGAAGACATGGTTGGCTGGAAACAAAGCCACATGGCTTTCCCACCAACAGCCAGCAGCACCAACCAAGAGATAGGTGGCAAAGTTGACTTGCTCAGCCAATGGGACATGCAGCGCGGAGAACTTGCGCTCCAAAGCACGAAGCCAATCATCAGCTTCCAGTGGCTCCTTAGCATCAGCAAAGTGGGTGGCTGCGAACGCAGGAACTCAGTGAGAGTGTTGCACTCGTTCCTCCGTGCATTCTGCTGCACCAACTGTTCAAGCAAGCGCTCATTGCGCCCACGGTTCTCCTCAATGGCCATCAAGACCTCAGCCATCGAGGGTGGTGGCGGCAGATCATCCTCATCATCATTGTGGTTACCGCGACCACCACGGCCTCCACGGCCTCCTCGAGCCATTCTGGAGATTTGACAATGACACGGTTAGTATCTTTCTCCGAATGGTCGAACAATAGCATTAGCGTCTACACAAGTACACAGACTAGGGACGATAATACTTTCGAAAGGACAAAATCAACAAGATAGAACTTGGGTCAAAGATCAGCATCATGTGCTACTAGTGAGAGTTAAGAAATCACAACTTAACACACTCTAGTTGACACAATCCGGGACCTTATGTTCAAGTCCTGGGTTAAAACCCAAAGAAAGGATCAAAGATTAAACTCGGTAGAAACATCTGAGTTGATATTGGTTGATTTGGGATTGCAACGCAGCGGGAGCAACGTGACACATAACACTAAAGGTCGAACCCACCCCGTTTCTAATCATTTTGAAGTAACAGAGAGGAGTAAAACCTTTAAACTCAAATCGAGGTAAGATTGCTCCGAGATTAGAGGGTAACCAGATAAGGAGTAAAAAGAATCCTAAGATGGTTTTCACAACTCATTTTTAGGTTAAAAATATTTTCACAAACACTAGACTCAACATCGACCAGTAGAAGGGTTTCCTACAGGCAGTACTGCTCTGATACCAACTTGTGGCGCCCCGACCCGACTGCTATACAGTGATGCTGTGTGTCACCGGTTAAGCGATACAACCGGAGGTTACGGGTTTACCAATCCCCGGCCAAAACCTTTGGCAGGCGTTGCTCGGAATGGATCATCGGCAACGCAACACCCCGATTGATGCCTTAACACAGGCACAACCCTCAATGTATAATAGAGAGATCAAGACTTGTGGAACAACTGGCACATCACAGACTCTACGACACAAATCATATAGTTCAACTCTTATAATAGAGAAAGATAGCAAATGACAACCAGAGGTCACAGACCCAACATTACATCAAGCGGAAGCAAATTAGGTTGTTCTAAACAACAAGATCCAAATATGGCCTAAGAGGCCTACAGATAAACATCACAGCGCCAGCTGTTCCGGATGTCCCAAGCTGCCACCTGGGAACCCCAGACTACTCGTCGACGTCCACAAAGAACCCACCTTCGAGGTCGGTGAAGTCCTCCTCTGAAACAAAACAAACGACGTTGAGTTCGACGAACTCGCAAGATTATATAGAGCTTTAGCTCGATGAGGCTTTCAAAGTTATATGGTTGTTTTGCATAAAGCTGATTTTATTTATGAAAACATAACTCAAAGGCATCGACTATTCAGAATATTTTCAAAAAGGTAAGGAGTAACTCTTTCTTTCATCACCTTACTCATCATAACCATCATCAACCACTGTACCTGTTCATCAAAGGCACCTCCCCGAATCACCCTCGAGGAAGCTCACCTTACAATCTTGAGTGGTACCTCTAGTACCCAGTTTTTAATCATTCCGTTAAAGTTATTCTATGATCTTACCTTCACTTCCCAAGTCGTCCATAACCGCGGACACGGCTTTTCGAAAAGATTTAACCCTGCAGGGGTGTACAAATGTTTGCCACGCGTACCGTCCGGCCCATTACCTGCACATTAGCTCTCTTCCTTGGAAAGCCGGCTGGGTGGGAGCGGTGTCGACTTCTCCCTCGTTAAGGACTTTCCAGGATCATCAGTGGCGGTAGGACTGCCAGGATCACAACACCCCGCCCCACGGCCACTCATTTTCCTAACACCACCATCCTCATCTCAGTTCATCCCACCATCATCACGCACGCGCAAATGGAAGCCCGAACTAGAGGACCCTGGCTAGCCCCGCCCGAGTTATTTAGTCTATGAGGGTTCCTGCAAAGCATAGGCCACACGCATGGTTGCACGCTCAGTCTTGGTTCAAGAGGTATAGCAACTCGCACCTAGGCGGCGAGAACGAGACAAAACACCACAACCACAGTGGCCTCTCATCCCCACCTTTTAGCATTTTATTATCCGTCACCACAATTTCCTCCACCAACAACCATTATCTCCTCACCTGTTTCCACCACAACCATCCATCGTATAGCTATGCAATTTACTAAGCATGGCTAAGCATCAACATAGCATAGTATGTATCTCAGGCCAACAATACAAACCTATGGATAATAGTAGGGAAAATAGGTATTGGCATCGGAAACTTAATGCAACTATAGGATACTCTAATCCAACAAAATTGACATTTGGAACCGCATGCAATATTATAGTGGAGAAAATATTGCGGAAATAGGATAGACATGCTCAGAGGGGGGATTACGCTTGCCTTGCTCAACGTGCTGGTAGTACGGGTCTTCGGGGTATTGTGGAGTAACCCCGGTTGCTTGATCTAACGAAAAACAAACATCGGGAGAGAACAACAATCACCACACATATGCTTAACAAATGCAATGCGCAAACATATGATGACATGACATTTTAAATCCCCGAGACGAGGATGATTCAACTAAACAATTTAAACGAGGTTGGATGCATCACGGTGCATCGCGACTATACCGTGGGGTTTAAGGGTTACAACAACTTTACTAGCTGATCAAGATCGATGAACCCTAGGGTTAACTTGCATATGAATGTCATGCTCATGAGAAGATGCAAGTTTTAAGTTTGTGAGGAGACCATGTGCAACTTAGCCAAAATAGGCGAAAAGCTCCGAGAGGCCGGATAATCCGGGTCATGCCAGACCGAATATCCGGCCACAATTCTTGGCCACACGAAAACGGCTAAGGACATCAAGGCGCGACCACTGGACTCGGCCTAAATTCAAGCCGGATATTTTGTCCGAGGCCGGAATATGGTTCGACACGAGAGAAAAAGGCAGCCCA